>QJNU01000222.1:0-107728 GCA_004154915.1 Monosporascus ibericus
TTTAAAAAAAAAAATAAAAAAAAAAAAAAGAACAGACCACATAAATCACATAGATCCACGACATACTCACTTTGGAAATAAAGGATATATAATAAACCGGTTTCTTATATAAATAGCACCTACTTAGTTTTCGTTCCTTAGCTATTAATCTAAACCTACAGCCAAAGGCAGTCGTTCTTTATTATGGAAAAAGTCTTTATATCTTTTTAACGAATAAACCCCTAATAAATTATCACTCGCCTTATTATTACGTGCAAATCAAAACCCCTTTTCGGATACTACTTATACCTCCAGGTAAATGTATAACAGGTTCGTTACATTTTGATAACTCCTTAATTAATAACCGACGGCCCGGCTATCGTAACGCCTATATCCGTATGCGTAATTCGCGATATTTTAGATCGTTTTAATTGAAAGCCGCCCTTATTCTTATTATTTGTAACCTTAGCTTAAAACTTACATTTCCTTAATATTTCCGATTTACCGGCACCGCTTTTATTATCGTACTTATATTCGCATAATTCGTTTGTTTTTATATCGTTACCGGAGTCGCCGGTATTACCAAAAGGCGACAATACGCAGCCAGACGTTATAAATAATATATCGGAAAGTAAAACCGACGTAATAATCTTTATTGAGGTTATAAAGTTGTATGTTAAAAGTAAACGGTTTTTATCCGATAATAATAATAGTCGCAATATTAAACAAAAAATTAAAAACCGAAACCCGGCCGGTTTTAATCGGGACGGATAGCAAATAATGCGTTTAGTTTCGAAACGGGGTCCCGGTCGTTGATGGGTAAGGCATATTAAAGGTCGAGGCGGAAGTTTTAACTTTTCGTAACTTTTAACCGTATATCTTCGAGTTCGTTAAAATAAGGGACGTCATAGGTGTATTTCGCCAGCTTACCTACGTTTTTCCGAAATGAATGTCGTAATATACTGAAGGTCGAAACGGACGTTTTAATTTTTTGCCGCTTTTAACGGTGTATTTTCGAGTTCGCTAAAACCAAGGGCGTTATAAATATTGAAATGGTGCAGGGTGCAGAGCCGGGTACATGGCTTTGCCGATCAATTAGTCATCACCAGTCATATATTTCTAGGAGTTCATTTTTCGCTGGGCGTAACCCCAGAAAAAGGAGATAATTATTATCGCTTCATACATAGATTCAACACCACATAATACAATTTGCGTTACCTTTATTATTTTTTGAACCGCGGGCTTAATCGTGACATTTTTATAAAATATGCACTAATTAGGACCAAATCACCCCGTCCCAATTTATTTAGCTGCCAATATAAGAAGATTGGCTCTAGTTAACTACCGAGGCAACTTGCGATTTCCGATTATCAGACGGAAGGGATGAGGTCCTGATCAAAACGCGACCTCGATTATGATTACGGCTATAATTACGAACATAACGACTTAATAACGATGCGCGAATTCGACAATTAAAAAGAGGACAAAGTCTTACGATAATACCGTAACCTTTTTTACGATTAATAAGAAAGCTACTAAGTTAAGATTACGATACCTTATTTTAAGATACGGCTTTATTCGGAAGACGATAAAAAAGCATAAGCGCAAAAAGCAACCGGTTTCGGAACATAAATTAATTACCCAAATTTTAAACCGATTACGTAATTTAGAAAATAAACTATATTATATAAGTATTAACGTGGCAAGATTAAGATTACGAAACATTTTGGACTAAAGTTGTTAGAACCATAATTACGTCGCTAGCGCCGTAGCTATTCGGATTTTAATTAATTAAATAATAGGACCGATAACAAGATTAACGATATGAAATAAGTTACGAATTTAAGTAAAAAAAGGATTAAGGTTATAAAGTTACCAATATTACGGACGAAAGGAAAAATACGAAAAGGGATTAATATTTCTTAATATAATGCGAAAATTAGGAAAGAAATAATAAATAATATATTTTGGACCTTGTTAACGTTAATTGGATAATATTTTATCTAGTTACGGTTAAAAGGTATTATTTGGGACTTACTACTTTTAGTTAGCCTTAGTATTAAAGTATTTAGGTTAATAATAAAGATATTAATAAGTAAACTGGAAAAGGCCTAATTTAATATGGGCCAGAAACGATACGTTAATTAAGATAAAACCGTTATAACAGATAGTAAAAAAAGAAGCTATTTATTTTTTTATTATAAAAAAAAGGAAAGTATATTTAAGATAAGCATTACGGATAATTATTTACTTTATACCTAAACATATTTCCGTTAACCCGGCGCCTTAAAACCCGAATAATCTTAGGACTAGTAGATTTAATTAATTTAAAATAATTTTTAGCAGGTTTATTAAAAATCCGTTAAAGCTTTTTAAGATTATTACTTAAGCTAAACGATAATAAGGCCTTTTACCTATACCGGAATTCCTTATTTTAAAAAAAGACCAAAGTTTTGCTTTAAATATCATTATTTAATACCGATCGATAAAAAACCCTATAAAAATGAAGTTAGTAAGGAAAAGCCTTTAAGTAATTCGATTAAATTTTTAAAACCTGTACGGAATTCGAGCTTTTAAGTAATTCTTAAAATTACGATTAAAACCCCGTAAGGATAAGAGATTATATAATCCTACAAATTTTTAAAATTATTTACAGGACTTATAGTACCGATACCAGACGTTATACCCTTTAAATAAATTGATTAATAAAAATACGGCTTTTTAATAAATTTTATAAACCGGCTTTTATTTTTAATAATTTTTCCGGATTTATTTATCTTTCCGGATTTTCGTTTTTTTAAAATTAAAGCTATTAATTAGCTTAAAGGGGTTAATAAACTATTTAAAAAATATAAGCTGACAAAGTTTAAAATAATTATTAAGTTACCTTTTTAAATGGATAATAATATTATAAAGAACCGAATTAAGGTTATTATTAAGGGATTTATTAAATAAGATAATATTATTAAGGTTATTTTAAAGATTTTTAAATTATAAAACTTAAAGCAAATCCAGATTATTAAAAACCGATTAAGAATTTTAACGAAACAAGTTTAACGTAATAAACGTGATTAAGTTTATAAGTACTGTTTAAAGTATGTTATTAGGGTAAAAGATATTTTGGAAGAATTTAAGCTAAAAGGAAAAATAATTAGCAAAAACGAATATACGAAAAGCCTATTAAAAGGATTATTTGCCGGTTATTTCGAAGGAACTTTTAATAATTTTTTTATAAAGTTCGAAAACTTATATATAATAAATTACGATAATACGTTAATATTAATTAAAGATTAGGCTTTTAATAAAGTTGGATTATTTAAATATAAAAGCCGTAACCGATAATAAAAAAACGTCCGTTTTGATATTAATTATAAAAATAATAATCGGTTTTATTTAACTTAATAACTTAAGTAATAACGATAAAAAAGCCTTTAACCACGATAAATATTAGCGAATAAAATTAATTAGGTATCCGAGATTATAAATGTATTATAGGACTTAAAGATTACCTAAGTTTAATAAATTTAAAATCTAAAGGTTTTTAAGGAAGAAATACGTAATTAAAAAGTTACCTGGAATTTATAATATTACGTTCCGTTAAAATAAGAGGTATTTTGGATTTGTAGTTATGGTGCTAATTTTTCGATTAATATAGTAAGCTTTTAGCCGGATAATTTTAATCGAGTAGGTTTTTACCGTAGTTAAGGTGGTTACTAAGGTTATGAAAGTTATGGAAACAATTACTTAGGTCAAAAAGAACGATATGGCGGTTTTAATTAGGGTATTTATTAGTTTTATTTAAAACCTAGATATAATATAAATAAATACCGTTTATTTGGAAATATGGAAAGTACGGAATTAATTTTACTTAACGATAACGGATATACGATTTACTTAGGAATATTTAACGATTAAGTTAGGTTAAGTATGATATAATTTTTCCAAGTTCTTAAAAGTTAAGTTATCGACCAGCAGATTCCGATTTAAAAGAAAGTTTTAAAATGGATTTATAACTTACCGGGCTTTTTTAATTACTTTAAGGAAAAAATGTGATATTTTGATCGGCGTAACGACATTTATAAAGGCAAGGAGTCGCTTAAAATTAATTTAAATAATACCTTAATTATTTTTATTGATTTTCCGAAGCCTATATAGATTTTAAAGCCGTTTTGACAAAATTTTATTATTAATTAAAACCGTATAATTAAGATTAAGATGATTTATTTTGTCGGAAAGGACGGAAAGCCGTTTTATAAAGAGGTATCTTTACGTAACTAGTTATAAAATAACTTTATTAAAAATAAAGGTACCCGATATTTGGAGAAAATCCGTGCCCTAAAGGTCGACGACTTTAATCAGCCTACCATGCTTATCAGCGTTATAATAATTAAACGTATTAAGGAAGGAAAAAAGAAATTTAATAACGGAACGAAAAAAAATAAAATCGATAATAATAATTTAATATACGATAGATCCTTATTTTATAATATCGAACTAACCGTTTAAGCAGATAATGCAATTTAAATAAATAATACGACCTAAATATCGATTATTACGTAGATAGATAGTATTGTTTAAACCGATAATATTTTTAATTATGGAAGCCTGATTAATAAATATGTTATTAAGTTTTAAGAGAAGAAAATCCGTAAGAATTTTAAAAAAAAGTTCGAAATTACCTGGTCGGAATTAATAAAGGTCTGTCTAAACTTTGGCGAGGTTTTTAAGAATTTTATAATTGCTAAAATTTTAAAGGCGCTTAATTGTAAAAGTAAAAAAACGATTAAAATAACCGAGGTTAAAATAAAAAAATCCGAATTTTTAAAAGCGAAAAAAACCCTTAGGATTTTGACCATAAATATTGGGTATAAGCTAAAGATTTAGCAAAAAATAAAGGTTTTATTAATATAATAATATAACCTGGTTAAATATATTACCCCGTTATTTAGATTTACAGTTAAGGTAGGTTATAAAGGCAGCAAAAACCTAATTAATAAAATTATTAATATAAAAGCCAAATTAAGCGTTATTATTGCCATATACGTTAAACGATATGGATTAATAATGCGATAAATACGAATATTATTTATGGGCTTTAATTTGTAAAAAAGGATTTTATTCGAAGGTATTATTAAGGTATTTATTTAATTAACTGGCCGATTAATTATTATCCTTATATTTATCGTTAACGATTATTTTGCCATATAGCCGTTAATGCTTAGACTTAACTTTATGGCCAAATCGAAGATAATATTTAATATGGATCCGGAAATAATAAAAGGAACTTTAAAGTTTGGTCCGATAAAAATCATTATCCTATTAATCCCAGCTAAAAAGGTTACTTGTAATATCCGTATTAAAAAAAAGCCAGAAAAAAAAAGCCGGTAAACTTATAAACCGCTTTATTAGCGAAAGCAGGCCTATAAGCGAAAAGATAAATAAATACGTTACGGGCCCATATATTTTCTTAATTAATAACATTTTTGTTAATTAAAACCCGATAATTATTTAAAAAACCACAAAAAATAAGCTAAAGTCTGGAAATACGGTACTAAAATAGTTTAACGATAAAGAACTTACATACGCCTTAAACGGAATCTTATAAAAAAAGATGCGAAAAAAAGTTAATAAGGACCGTACCGTACAAATTAATACGATATACAAGCCGAAGTAAAAAAAGGTAATTTCTATTAATAATATACCACCTAATAAATTAATACCTTCTGGAAATCTAAACTAAAAGGCCAAAAAGCTTAAAAAGGTTTAACAAGTTATTAATTAAAACGAAGAAAAACCTGATAAACCTGGTACTTTATTAATTACCTTATTCCCTAAATTTATTATCATGCCGTAAAGAACCCGACTTATAAAAGAAAAGGCCGACGTTATTTTTAATTAGTTAAGTAACAAATTTACCCGTACGGAAAAAGCTCTTTTTAAAAAGATGTTATTCCATAAAAAGGCTGCCTTAACCTGGAATTGGCAGAAATGTAATAAAATTAAATTTAATATTATACCAGATTATAAGATCCGAATAGTCCTTTATAAAACGTAATAAACCAAAGGTATAACTATGCCGGCTAACCTTAAAAATAAACTAATTAAGGTATTGTAAGTACGAATATAAAAAGAAATATTTGAACAATTTTTTGCCGCGTATAAAAACGCTTAATTTCCTTATGCAAAAAAAGGATGGTAAACTATAATTAATTAACTTTACGATAAAGCTAAACGTTATTACCTTACGAAACGTTTTCATGCTAGAAAACTATAACGAATTCTCCGTGAACTTTGTTATATGCTTTTTAATTACTTTGGTGGATTTTTTTTAAAGTTACGATTAAATTATATTAACCCTAATTAACAAAAATTTAATTACTTTCGTGATATTTTTAAAACTATTTAGGTATATTAATATACTTATAAGGTTTACCAACTTTATGGCTCACTTTTGTTATATAGTTAAGAGGATTTTGGACGATTTGATACCTAACATAATTCGCTTATTTGTTAACGACGTTAAAATTAAAGGCTCAAAAATAAGATACGATAACGAAAAAATCTTTTTAGGGATTCGGCGATTTGTTTATAAGCATATCGTTAACATTAACAAAACCTTATTTAACTATAAGCTTATTAATATTTCGATTAATATAAAAAAGTTTTAATAATATCAAAAGATTATAATTATAATCGGAATTTTTTATAAAACAAATAATCGCCGTTTAAATATAACCAAAATAAAAAGGATCCTGGAAATTTAGTTTTATAAAAACGTTTCGGAAGTTAAAGCTTTCCTAGGTATTATGGTTTATTATCGGATTTTTGTTACGTATTTTGCTATAAAGGTCGAACCTTTTATATAACTGCTCCGAAGGAATTAACCTTTCGTTTAAAATCTTAATCGGGATAAAGCGATAAAAAGCATTAAAAAAGCAATTACGATAACCCCGATTTTAATTACTTTGGATTATAGCCTTATAGCAGGAAAAATTATTATAAGGATAAACGCGAATAAGTAAGGTTTTAAAGGTACTTTCGGATAAATAATTAATGGAATCGAATATTCCGTACGTTTCGAAAGTGGTACTTAAAAAAACGTTAAGTTAAATTATAACGTTAGTAAGTTAAAATATCGAACCGTTTTTAAAATCTTAAAAAGATTTCGAAATTATATTTATGGAATCCGATCTATATTAAAAACTAACGTTAAGATATTAATAGCCCAGATTAATAACTTGATAAACTTTTTACTAAAAGTACTTTTTACCCGTTAGGTTATATAGATAAAAATATTCGACTTTAAGATTAAATATATTCTTAATAAGAAGAATATAGCCGCCGACGGATTATCGAAAAAGTTACCTAAAACCTTTAACGCGTTAAATAATTAATAAAAAGGAAAAGTTAATAACTTTATTAATATCTACCTAAACGTTATTCGGTTTAATCTTATTTTAATTAATATAATTACGATATTTATTACGATTAATTAAAAGTAAGGACTTTTTATTAGAAATTAGTTTAAGGAATTATAAAAGTATACGAAATTCCTAACGATATTAAATTTTCCTAATCGATTACAAAACGTTCCGAAAAGAAAAAGAACGATTTTTAAGGCCGAAGTTTTAAATTATTTTATTCAAAACGGGATTTTCTGGCGTAAGGCAGATAAGCGATACGGTATCCGTAAGGTAATTAATAACCAGCAAAAGTAATACGCGATAATTAGGTAATATTATAAAAGTTACGGCCATAAAGGGCAAAATTCGACCTATCGGAGTATAGCAGCTTTTTATTATTAATATAAAATATATGGATAAATTCGAAAAGCGGTATTTGCATATCTAAAATATTAAAAAGCTGCTAATTAACGTTTCGAAAAAAGTTACAGCTTTTCTTAGCTTATTAATATAACTACTATTTGGGTAATCGATATGCAATTTATGCCCAGTAATAACGGTTATAAGGTTATTATCGAAATTAAATACGAATTATCCGGCTACCTGGAAGTTAAAACTTTGCGTTTAATTATATTAATTACGATTAAAAATTTTTTAAACGAATATATTTTTTATCGATATAACATTTCGATTAAGATTAAAATAAACGGAAGTTTTAAAAATAAAGGCGAAATTATTAAAGCCTATAATACTTTTGGAATTTAAAGAAAGATTGGAATTACGTATATTACCTGGCAATAAGGTCTAGTTAAAAAAGGATATATCGCGATTGTTAAAGGTTTAATAAAAGCGACGAATAATATTAGTAAAAGATAGGTTAAGCTTTTGCCAAAAATGATCTTCGCCGATAACACAACCGTTAAAAGCTATGGTCTTAATCCTTACAAATTGCTGTACGGTTAAAAAATAATCGTACCGATTTAACATATTATAAATTAAAATCCTAATATTCCAAAAAAAGATTTAATTATATAAAAGATTCGATTGCTGGAAAGAAAGGCCGAGGATATAACTAAGGTTATTAAAATAATTAGCGACCAAAAACGTAAAGCTGCCAAACTTACAAACGAAAAAGATAGAAATAAAATAAAAAATAAACTTTTATAAATAAATAACTTGGTATTTTTATACGACATATTAAGATATATTAATATATGCAGGGATATAAAATTAAAATACCGCTGGACTAAATCGTACCTAATTAATAAATCCAATAATTAAGGTATTTACTATTTAAAGGAAATTAATAAAACGAAGTTATAAAGAATTTCTTTATTAATAAATTAAAGTAATTTGTAAAAAATAAAAAAGGATATTAAAAGCCGATAAACGTATATAAAAATAATTAAACGAAATTATTACCCGATTAATTAAAAGATATTATGTTAGATATTTTAAATATTACGAAAGTTAAGTTACCTAAAGATTAACAGCCTAGAATTTCAAAGCTTATAAAAGTTAATATTAAGGTTTAAATACTTAATGGTCGATTAAAAGGTTACGTAATTATAAATAATATTAAGATACCCAAAGCGAATCGATTAAACGAACAAAACAAATTAACGCAATTAATTTAAAAAAATTAAAAGTAAAGGGTTTTTTTTTAGTTTTTTATTACCTTGCCTACGATTATTTTATATAACGCTTATACTTTTTTATAATTAATTAGTATTTTTAAACCTAAAAAACCGGGTTTTTGTTAAATACCGAAAGTTAAAAACATATCCTTTAATTATTAAACAAAAACGGCCTTTATCGAATGCCTTAATAATTAAACAAACCTTTGGACGGATATTTTCTTTAACCTAAGGAAACCGTAAATATTTAACTTTTAAATAATTAAATTAATTATCCCGGAATATATACTTATAAACTTCGATAAACCCGATATAATTACTATAAAACCTTTTATGGAATCCGGGAATTAATTAATACTTAAAAAAAGGAAATATACCATATTAATTAAGTTACTTAAAACCTTTATGTCGTTATTCGCATAGTTTATATAAAATTAAGTTAAGTATTCCAAATATTTAAATAAATAAGTTAATAATATACCGAAAATCCTTAAATAATAAGTTTATAAACGAGCTTACAGGTTTACCCCTAATAATTTCGACGTATATAGGATATAATAAAAACTTTCTTCCTTAATTAGCGAGCATAATAATAATATTAAATTAAGTATTTATTACAGCCTAAAAGGTTTTCCCGATAATTCGTTATTTATAGTAACGATTTTTAACAAGGTTACCGATAATACTGATTAATATAATTTCGAACATCTATATCTAATTAATATCATTTTTTAAGATAAGTACCAAATTAAGATAATACGTACCTTAAAGTATTTTATTATTATACGTTCGATACGGCTTTAATTATTCCAGAATTTGGCTATTACGTTTTTATCGTTAAGCTCGATCTTAAAAAATTAAAATGGACTTAAATTAAAAAATAAGCCGGGTACCCGATTAATAATCCGAAATCTTATTAAAATTAACGAAATTAAGGACGAAATTATAATACAAAATTAAGAATTAACAGGCATATAAAAAGCTAAAAATATTAGCCTGTAATTAATTAATCGTTAATTAATAATACCCATAAATAAATCCGGCCCCGGAATTAATAATTCGATTAATAACATAATATTTAATGGCAATAGGTACGATATTTTTAATAATAAATTATTTATAACAAACGTTTTAAAAAGTAAATAATTTTAAAAAACCGTAGCATTACGGTATTTATATTGAAAGGCAAAAGCCAAGTTATAAATAAACGCCTAACGGTATATGAGATTTTAAGGCTTACGAATATTATTAAGGTTATATAAAAGCTTAATAGCCCGATTAATAATTAAAGCCTTATCGATACGTTTAGTTAAAAATTTGGAAAATAATAATAAGTTTAAAGCTATCAAATTTGTACAACGAATAACGAAGATTTTATCGAAATTACGGAAGTTCCGATCAATACAAAAAAAAATAGGTTAAGCATTACCAGATTACTTATTGCCTAAACCGGGTAACTTTTTAATAAACAACTTTTCTATTAAATTTATTAATTCGCCAGGATTTACATTTTTACGAGAACCTAAGATATTATAAGGATTTAACGATTAACGGAAACTTATAATAATAATATTAATTAAGTATTTTAAGAATAAATAAATAGGGATTAAAGTTTTATATTATTTAAAAAATATAATCGGAAAGGAGAAATTAATATGGTAATAAAAAAAAAGAAATATAAATGTAACCAATTAATTAAAATACGCAACGGCGACCACATCTTCCCATATAACATCAAACGGAATTTTCTGGCATTTCCTTAACGCACATTTCTTTTAATTAAAAAATTAATATATTAATCCCGTTATATTTAATTAGTTTTATATATAAATTATTATTAATTTCTAACGATTTCTTGCATTTATATAACTTCAACCTTAATATTTTAATACCTACATACTTACATATTTAAATATATATATTACGCATATTCTTAATTATCATTTAAATCCTTAAGTTATAAACTATTATTATTTTCGTACCTTAATACTTTAATTAATTTATCCATAATTACTATATCATTATTAAAAAAGCGTATTAACCAAAATAAGGATGGGAACTCCAAAAAGCTAAATACGTTAAATTCCGGAAAACTCGCCCAGATCGCCAACATATTAATATAGGAAAAAAATAACATAATGCAACTATTCCGCAGGATATATAATAATAATTCCACTTTTTATCCTGTTTAACAAGTTACCCCAAGAATCCGTTTTAATCAAATTATCCCTATTTATCCATTTAATTAAAACAGTAAACGTTCATAAAAAGATATTATCCTACCCCCTTATTAAACCAGTAAAAAGTAGCATAATTCCGTGGTAACTTCCTTATGGCAAATACTTATAATCTTGATAAATTATACTTACTTACGTTCTTAATATATTATTACCTTTATATAATTAATCGCCCTAAATATATCTTAAAATATTTTAACCATTATTACTAAAGCCGGTAAAATAATTTTTAACGGCTAAGCCCGATATATTCCCAGCAAAGTTATAAAATTAATTAAAAATATAAACCCAGAATATATCTAATTTATTGCCCATATCAAACTTCAAACTAATAAAAAACTTAAAGGTTATTAAGTTAATATGTTACATATCCGATTAAAACGTTAAATGTTAATATTTAATACTTACTTTATGGTTAACCGTATTTAATTATTATTATAATTATACCGAAAGGCCTAAATAAAGTTGAAGCTTAATAATTCCCTTACCCGTATAACGATCGTAAAGATACCTACCTAAATTAAATATTACATTTACGGTTTATGGATAATTTATGTATTTTATATTATTACGCGTAACCCTTTAAAATAAGGAAATAATAACCTAAATAAACCGATTAAATAAAGCGAAACCATTATGAAATTTAAAATAACCAACATAATTAAAGGATACCTAAGTTTAAAACCAGATAATAATAACATTAAAAGGCCTATAAAATTATAACCTGGAAGATCTTTATCTCCATTATTAAAAAAGGAAGTCGACGATCCAGAAAAAGCCGATAATCCGGAATCCGATTAATTACCTTATCCTATAAAAAATAAACAACCACAACCGATAAAACAACCGATTAAAAGAACCAATAACCCGTTAATTAAAATATTAACCATCAAATCTTTTACCCCCTGACCTTATATACCTACTAATTAACTAAGATAAGCTTTTAAAACATTTATACCTCCTCCCCTTATTCCGCAAACTACCTAATCCAATCCGGTTTCCAAAAAGTTACTATTTAAGCCAAAATACAAATCATGACCACTTTTTAATAATTAAAAAGCTTAAGCAATAACAAAAGGTTGGTACAATATACCGTACAAATAATTAGGAAATACATACCAAACTATAAAAAAACAACCTAAACCATATTTTCTACAAAGTTAACCTAATTGGCCTAAATATAAGGACTTAATCACGAAAAAGGCAAAGCAGGATAAAACTTAAAAAAACAAAAAAAGGGCTAAACAACAGGATAAGCTAACAAAACGTCAAGAACGAAATCTTAAGTTAAAAAAAAATAAAAGATAAACTACGCAAGCGCTAACTAAATTAATCAATATATTCTAAATATATTTTTTCACTTATAGCGTTAAGAATTAATTACGTTAACATTTATTTCTTAAGATAAATCGAAAACGATTTTATCTCGAAAAAAAAGGTTAAAATGGTACAAAGTACAAAGCCGGGTACATAGCTTTGCCGATTAATTAATCATCACTAATCATGTATTTCTAGGAATTCATTTTTCGCTAGGCGCAACCCCAGAAAAAGGAAATAATCATCATCACTTCATACATGGATTCAACACCACACAATACAATTTGCGTTACCTTCATTATCTCTTGAACCGCGGGCTCAATCATGACACTCTCATAAAATATGCACTGATCAGGACCAAATCACCCCGTCCCAATTCAATATACTTCGTTAGCTTACTTACGTCCTTACGGGATATAAGCGTTACTTTAAAATCCGAAATTATATCCTTTTTATATTAAGATAATTTAATCGAATAAAAAAGTAACTAAATAATATAAATAATATCATTAATACATTTTCCACCTATTATATTCGTTTTATTAATTTTAAGTTCGTTAGGTAATTTGTAAATATTAATTCTTTTTAATCCGAATTAATTATATGTTATTATAAAGATGTAATGGATTTTATAAACTAAAGAAATTAACCAACTTTAATATAACGTATTATAAATTATAATTTATGATAACTATTAGCAAATTATAATTTTTAACCTCTATTCTTAAATCCATAAAAGCGAATAATATTTTTAAATCTTACTTTTCGGGGTTTTTTTAAACTTATTATATTAATTTTTAAAGTATTTTCATTTCTTTTTATTTTTAAGCTACTTTCATTCGGGTCGATAAGCTGGCGTAAAAAATCGATTATGTGAGTGAATAGATGATATAGATACTTTTTAGCTAATATTAAGGAAGCTATGTTTTCGCTATAGGTACAGCTGTTCCGACGTCCGCTTTTCTTTAAGTATTAACTCGAAATATTTAGGATCTCGGTTTTGTAATAAATTCGAAATCTTTACGCTTTTTGATTTTGTTTTTCCGTAGCCGTAAATGGTATCCTTTGGAGCCGGCTTTAATTATTTTTTAAGGCCTGCTACGTACGTTAAAATCTTTTCGTTGAGGATCTAGATGGTTATAGTATTTTCATGGTAACGCATTTGGTGTCCTAATTAATATTTCCAGGTTCCTGTCGTATATTTCGTCGCGGTTTTAATGGGGACTTTATTAGTAATAAGTTTATCGGAATAAGTGATTTCGCTAAAACCTTAAACAAATCGTTTATGAATAGGTACCTTAATAAGTACCTGAAGTCAAGGTTTACCGGTATTTTTAGCTACGGCTTTTAAGACTTTTTTTTAAAAGTATATAACTTATAAAGGTCCGGGAGTTCGGCAATTTATTATGAGTTATTCTTTTTCGGCGCAATTACAATGGCGGATGGATTTCGGAATTGTTTTATATCAGAATCCCATATAAGTAAACGAAAGGTTGGATATAATAAATAATTATTAAAAGCCTTAATGTTACTACCGAATATATTACGATACTTTTAAAGCTAATTTTTATACATAGTAATTTGTTCATTATAAGTTTGTATATAAAAGCGGATTCCTTTTTCGCTTAGTATTATAAAAATAAGGTTTATATAATATATACCGTAAAAGGTTTTACGGTCTTATAATCTTAACCGGGATCATAAAATTGCCAAACTTTTGGTATTATCCATATTATGCAAGTTGTTATTATTTATGAACTCTCGAAAACGATTGACGCGCCGAATTATACGTTTTTTTTAAATAGAATACTGTAATTAAATTTGTAATATAAAAAATGCCTGCTTTACGATTTTAAAAGATTATTATTTAATAGTTCGTAATTTTTAATTCGTTAACTTTACGGTTATATTTTGATATAATAGAAAAACGAATAATGGTGCATATTATGTTATATTTTCGTCTTCTGGGGGTAAGAATTAACTTTAAATATTAATTATATATATAAATAGGTTTTTATTAATGTTTTATAAATTATATATATATATAATTAAAGCCTTTAAATATTTATTTAAATACGATTACGATATTATTATGGGTATGATATACGTTAAGAATTATATGACGGTAAGTAAATTACGTTTTTAAGCATATATTAATAAACCTTATTTTATTAAAACCTTAAAGTATTATAATTATAACGAATATTTATTTAGGAGTATAATAAGAGAACTTATTACGTGGCGCAGGTTTTTAAAGGGTAACATATGTAATTATAAAAGAGGTAAGGAAAATAACGTTACGGTTAATATAACTCGTATCGAACGTTAACTTAATGGTATCTATATTATTATATATATTTCAATGTTTTATTAAGTTGCCATATTACGTTAAAACGCGGCTATTATATTCCGTTGTATTAAACCGCGGTAATTTCATTATAGTAACCACATAATATTAGGTATTATAATAAAAATATTTATAAATAACAAATGTGGGGATGTAAGAAATTTACCGGTCATACTTTTAACTTATGAAAATAGCAAATAATAACTTAGGGTATAAAATATAATGGACGGGTAAAATTTGTATCGTAAATAATATCCCGGGGATTTATTAAAAACTACATAATATTAGGTATTATAAAAAAAGGATTTATAAATAGCAAATTTCGGAATATAATAAGTTTACCGGTAATAGTTTTAACTAGTTAAAAGGGCAAATAAAAGCTTTATGCATACGATATAACAAACGGGTAAAGTTTATATATCAAATAGTATTTAGGAGGAATTATTAATATTAAGAAAGAATATATAACGTTTTATGATATATAAACGAAGCTTATAAATAATCTATAAGTTATAAAGGAATCCGAAGGTTATACATATAATCAGGATTAATATGCATACGACATTTAAGCTTATGTAATTGTAAGTATGTAAATGGTTAAATTTATAAGGGTTATTAAATATTAACTGAAGAATTAACGTTATCTTTTCTTTTAACGCAATAATAACGTATAAAAAAGGAATTAATAAACGTATATAAACTATACGAAACTGCTCCTTTATTATATATTTTAAAAGGTAATTTATGAAATTCCTTTCCTTAAATCTAGACCGAATATAATTGTTATAATTACTTAATATATAATTAATATTGCTTATTTTAATGTAACTTATTTTTATTCCGTATACCTTTATATATCCCTTTATATTATAATAAGTCAAATTTATTTATTTATATTATTTAATATTTAAAATACTTATTATAAGATATAAGTAGCTTTAATAATATATTAAAGGTTCTTCTTTTAAAAAGAAAAGCCTAATAATAATATACCTTAAACATATTTAACGAACTTTGAGATTTTTACCAAGTATGTTAAATTCGTTAATAATATTACTAAAAAAACTTAAAAATAGGTAACAAAACCTGAATCCAATAAATAGCCAGAATTATTACCAAAATAACCCGCGATATAATAGAACCTACGGCCTAGTTTTAACTAAAGCCATTTCGTATTAGCTAAATAATATTCGACCGTTTTAAAATCTAAAACGAACCTTATAAAAAGTACATATTATTCGTAGCCGATTCCAAATACCAGGTTTATACCATAAAACTATATTAATATAAGGAAAAACTGGAAGATTACAAATACCTTGCGTTTTAAAACTAAATCGACCGTATATTAATTAAGTAAATCTTACGATTAATAATAATCTTTGAATCCGGTAATATCGCGAAAGGTTTATATTATAAATAGGACCTTTTGTTTTCGTAAGGTTTAGCATTTATATAACCGTTAAATATTAATACTGCCGTCCGGAACACTTTAAAAGAATAACGTTTAACAATATAGAATTGATGTTATAGCGGATTATGCGGGTTTAATAGGTTAATAAATTATAAATTTAATTTAAAGAATTAATTAATTACGATTTTCGTAATTTAATGAAAAGGATATATAAACCGAGTACTCTATAAACGATACAAAAAAAGGGATATAATTTTATAAACCGGACCGATTAACTAGGAAATACATATTATTTAGCCGTTTTATAAATTCCATAATTCACGGGGTTATACGGATAACAAATATATAAATTACGCCTAGGAACGCCGCGAGCAATGTTTATACGCGGCCTTAAAGTATAAGGTGTTATTATATAACGCGAATAAAGGTTTTTAAGGAAACTTAAACCCGGATATAACGATTAAAACGAAAATAATTCTAGGTTTTATTAATATGAATAAGATTATTAATGTACAAATTATAATAATAATGTTTAAAAAAAGTAAAAGTAAAAGTAAAAATCATAAAGAATATGCAAAACTGTTAACTAATAAGTTAGTTATATAGGAAGTATAGCAGTTAATATAAAATTATACGATATATTTCATTACAATTAATGCGATATTATTAAGACGTTGATTTATTATAATAGGGAAAAGTTATATAATATTGCCATAAATAAAATTTCCGAATTGAAGGGCTTTAATTAGAATTATGCAAAATAATAAATTATATTATAATGAACCTGTCATACATCCACCTGGAAGTATCAGCAGTATCCGAAATGGGGTCTTGATTTGCAGGTAATAATAAGGCGAAGCATAATTTATTAGGGGTTTGTTCGTTAAAGAGATTTAAAGACTCTTCCTATAATAAAAAACAACTTACTTTGGCTACAGGTTTAGATTAATAGCTAAGGAACGAAATTAAATAGGTATTATTTACATAAGAAACCGGTTCACTATATACCCTTTATTTTCAAAGTAAGTGTACCGTAGATCTATGTGATCTATGTAATCTGATTAATTTATCAAATTACGTAAATCACGTTTAGTAAGCTAAGAACTGCCCTCCGGGGTTTAGCCGTATTAGATTTACGCTAGACCTTAAAGGTCGGTTTCCTCGCAATAAAAACTTCGTTCTTATAACAATATTTCCCTTTTCTAAAGATATTTGTCCCAAACATAAGAGCCGTAGGTAGTTATTTCGTTTTATTAAAGAAATTTTTCGGGGACGATCTAACTAACTTTATTATGATAGGTCGTATTTAAAAGGAAAAAAGGAAACCTCGTTTAAATTAAGGTAAGATATGTAATAATCGTACAGATTTTGTAAAAAAATTTAGTTTTAAAGTTGTTTTTTATTCGAATTATATTCGTTTTGGAAAACCTGATTATTTTTATTTGGTTAACATTTTAAGTTCCGGTTATTACATTCGTCGTTAGCGTTCGGCTTAAAACGTGTAGGATATAAATTTACTAGTAAAAATTGGAAAGAAACGCGAACGTTTGCAAAAGGAATAACGTAAAGTGAAGGATAATTTAATAAAGCTTTTTAATCGGTTAAAACGTTTACGCCTTTAGTAAGATATTTTATAAAAAGGGGCCTTTGCCATTTTATAGGAAGGTTATAAATTAGCTTAATTAGCAAAATAGGAAAAATTACACGAGGAATAGCGACGTATGAAAGCGGAGCAAGCGCGGCTTGTTTTTGAGATAGATGCTATTACGAAGGCGTTTACTTTTTTCGATTAGAACGCCGCGGGTTTGGATTTAAGCGGGGGACCGTTATCGCCCGCAACCTTAGTTACATTAAAGACGGTCGGTTAAGATTTTGCCGGTAGAACGTTTTAACCAGGTCTATTGTATTCGTTAAGTAATTAAGTAATTCCTAAATGTTCTTTTCGTATAAGTATCCTTCCTATTTAATTAAGTTCTGGATTTTTGTTTTTAATTATTTTAAAGTTTAATATTTTTTCGACTTCGTATTTATTATCGTTTGTTTCGATTTTTAAGCTTATTTTTCAAGGGGTGATTTTAAATGTTGGTTTAGGTAAGGAAGTATAAAAGATAAAATATATCTTTATTATCTTAGATAATAACAATCGGTAGTTAGTTTTAAAAATGATTTTATTAATTTTAAACGGATTAATCTTTTTAAAATCGAATTTGTCTTTAGGTTTTAGAGTCCTAATTTGTAAGATGGTCGATATTACATTTTGTCTTTAACGTAATAAATAAACCTTATTTCCTTTGGTTAAAATTAGTCCTTTAATTCTTTTTTTGTTATAATATTAGGCCATTCTTTGCTAGAAAAAATATAATTCGATTTATAATCGGGACTGTATCGCCTTAATTTCCGTTACCATTATTATTTTTCTGGAAGTTATGGTAGTTATTATAAAGGTTTTGTATATTAATTATTCTGGTCGCTAAGTTATTGCTTCGTATCCGTATATAGCTATATAAAAGAATATGCTCATATATTTGTTAGCAAACGTATTATAAGTTATTTATATTAATAATAATAGCTTTACCTAATTATCTTATTAGTAATTAACATAATTTCGGAAGTATTATTCTAGGGTTTAATTTAATTCTTTCGTTTAATTATTTATTTAAGGGTAATAAGCTATAAAGAACTTAAGCTTAATACTTATTTGTTTAAAAAGGTTAATGCTAAATTTGGATATAAAAAACTTATTTCGGTTAAAAATAATCTTTTCTGGTATTCCGTGTTTGTCGAAATAATATCGGATAAATACATAAGCCAGTTATTTTGCCGTCGCAGTTCTTTTAAAAGGTTGGAAGTACTTATACCTTGTAAGTTTGTTAATAATTACCTAAACCTTATCGTACTTAACTTTAGTAATTAGGTCCTTAAATAAAGAAAGACTAATAATAAAATTCTAAGTTATGATATTTTATACTTTATTAAGAATATTGGTAAGGTATAATAGCCCGTAAGGTTTATAACGTATTACCTTAGGCTTATTACAGATATTGCAATTCTTAATAACCTTTTTAATTACTTAGCGTAATTTTAAAAAATCGTATTTTTCTTATACACGTTACATAGTTTTAAAAGTTCCTTAATATTTATACAGTAAGCTTTCGTAAAATTCCCTTACGAAGTATTCTTATTAGTTCTTGGAAACATAAATTCTGCCATAGTATAATAGTTTATCTTTTTGTTATTCTTTTAATTATTAAACCTTTTTTTTCGTTCGTATTATAAAGATTTCGGAACCGTATTAAAAGTTCGGGCATTAATTTTTTTTTAAAGTCTCACATAATTATATAATACTATTCCTGTTATACTATAATATTTATATACTTCAATTGGGAACTTTAGGATCATAATCGCCTTTACGATTAAAAATATCCGCCTAAATGCTTTTTTCCCTTAATATAATATATTTTAAAGTTAAACCTTAATAAGAAAATATCTAAACTTTATATCGTTTGTTTAATTTCTATACCTCTATAAATCGGGCAAGGTTTTTATAATCGGAATAGATTTTAAAAAGCTTTTTAATTACGTGAAAAGAACTCCTACTTCTTAAAAGCGTTGATAATTACCAGTAATCTTTTTTCATATATCGGATATTTAAGGTTTGTATTTCGGAATATTTTTAAATAATAAGTTATCAAGTATTATTTATGGTTATCTTTTAATTAATTTAAGACGGTACCTAATACGTAATTTATGGCGTCCATCTTTAAGCGTTTCTCTTTATCTGCATTAAGTAATCTTATTATAAATCCATTAATAGTTATGTCTTTTAAAATCTGAAATGCTTTTTTTGCATCTTTTAAAACCTTAAATTCCTGATTAACGTATTCTTTAATAATATATTTCGTTAATAATCTAACTATATTTCCGTATCCTTTAAATAAGCTTCGTACGTAACCCGTAAATTCTAAGGTTTATCGGATATCGGTAACGGTCGCTTTATTAAGAATAAACCAGTCCTTAACTGCTTCCATCTTAAAGCGTTAAATTCGTATTTAGCCGGGGTTAAATATATATCCTAAAAAGTTTAACATTTATAGATGCCATACGCCTTTGGCTAGGTTAATTCAAATATTCGCCTTATTTAAAGTTTTAAATATTTAAACGATATGCTTTTTGTACTTCTTTAAAGTTTCGAAATAAATAAGAATATCGTTAAGGTAAACGAATACAAACCTATCCAAAAACGTCCGTAAAATAATTATAACCAGGCGTTAAAAACTAACGGAAATATTAATAAATTCCAGAAGCATTATTCGGGATTCGTAAAATCCGTATATCGTTCTAAATACCGTTTTTAATTCCTTTCCTTTAGCTATTTTAATACGATAATAACCGTCTCGAAAGTTAAGTATAATAAACCACTTAACTTTATTAACGTTTTCCTTTAATATATTCATAAAGGTTAAATACTATCCATTTTTAATCGTAATATCGTTTGGTTATCTATAATCGATTATTATTTTAAAAGCTAGGTTTCCTTTTTCGTTAGTCCTTTACTTTCCATCCTTAATTTTTAATACTATAAGGACCAAATATTCAGTAAAAGAATTATTAAGTCGAATATATCCTCTTTTTAAATCGAATTAAATAATCTTTTATAAGGCCTTTAACCTTTTAAGGTTTATATAGTAAATCTTATAAAGTCTAAGATAATATCCTTTTTTAATAAGTATTCCGTAATCCTATTAATCATATAGTAATAACTCGGAATCTTTTTTATTCTTAAATAATTCTTTAAATATTTGGTATTCGGGTGGTACTATTTCTGCTTAATCTAATACTTATACTTCCTTAATAATATAACAAACTTCTTATTCGTCCTCCTTAAGTGGCCTTCTTTTATCCCTTTAAGAAAATGTCTGGTATTTCCAGTTGATATATGGATTACTAGTCCTAAGCCACGACATTTCCAAGATGATATCTGTAACGAACCTGTTATACATCTACCTGGAGGTATAAGCAGTATCCGAAAAGGGGTCTTGATTTGCAGGTAATAATAAGGCGAGGAATGATTTACTAGGGGTTTATTCGTTGAAGAGGTTTAAAGACTTTTCCCATAGTAAAGAACAACTGCCTTTGGCTGTAGACTTAGATTAATAACTAAGGAACGAAACTAAGTAGGTGCTATTTATATAAAAAATTTGTTTATTATATATCCAACTGCCTTTTAATAAGTGTATTATGGATTTATATGATTTATGTAATATAGTTCCAGATTACTTAGATTTCTTAAATTACTTAAGGGCCAAGCTTTTTAGCTAACCTTTAGCCGTAACGTACTTCCGCGTTAAACTTTAAAGGTAAATCCTGAGAATAAAAACATTATTTTCGTAACATTATTTCCTTTTTTTAAGGATTTTTGTTTTAAAAATAAAAACAATAAGTTATCTTTTCTTATTAAACTTACTTTTGGTCCTGGTTAACCTTTATTATGTTAGGCCGTATTAAGAAATAAAAAAAACGTTTCGTATAAATTAACGCGATTTTCGGGATAATCGTGCTAACTTAATTAAGAAATTTAGTATTAAGGCTTTTCCGTATTTTTATTATGTTCGACTTCGCAAGGCCGAATATTTTTACGCCTTGAAGGACCCAGGTTGTAATAATTACATTCGTCGGCAACGTTTTTTTTACAACGTCTTAATTATGAATTCCCTAAAAAAGATAAACAAAATATAAAAGCGTTTTCAGAACGAGCAGCGGAAGGTTAAGGATAATTTTTTGGCGTATTAAAAAGTAACGGAAAAGGAACTGGACGAATTAAGGCGTCGCTAAAATAAAAAATCGAAAAGGTTTATTAGAAGATTAAAATGTTTGCGTCTTTAATAGGATTTTCTTAAGAAACGGACGTTAAAAATATTAAAGGAATGTTTAAAATTGGATTAATTGAAAAAACGGGAAAATATCGAAGAAAAACGGCGATAGGTGGAAGTAAAGCAGGCGTAGTTCGCTTTCGAGATAGATGCTATAATAGAAGCGTCTATTTTTTTCGACTGGAACGCCGTAGGGTTGGATCTAAGCAGGGGACCTTTATTACCTGCGATCTTGGCCGTGCTGGAGACCGTTGGTTAGGATTTTGCCGGTAGAACGTTTTAATTAGGTTTATCGCATTTGTTAAATAGTTGAATAATTTTAAGTATTTCTTTTATGTAAGTATCCTTTTTATTTAACTAGGTATTAGATCTTGTTTTTAACTATTCTAGAGTTTAATATCCTTTCGATTTCGTACTTATTATCGGATTTTTTCGATTTTTAAGCTTGTTTTTAACGGGGCGTTTTTAGGTACTAGCTTAAGTAAGAAAATGTAAAAAATAAGGTGTATTTTTATTGTTTTGGGTAATAATAATCGGTAGTTAGTTTCGGAAATAACCTTATTAATTTTAAACGGATTAAATCTTTTAAAATTAAACTTGTCGTTAGGCCTTTTGGTTTTAATTTGTGAGATGTTCGACGTTGCGTTTCGTTTCTGGCGTAGCAGATAGACCTTGGATTTTTTCGCTAAAACTGGTCCCTTAATTCTTTTTTTGTTATAATACTAGGCCATTTATTGCTAGAAAAAACGTAATTCGGTTTGTAAACGGGATTGTATTATTTTAACTTCCGTTATTATTATTTTTGCTCTGGGAGCTATGGTAGTAATTTTAGGAATCTTATATACCGGTTATTTTAATTGTTAAGTTATTGTCTTATGTTCGTATATAGCTATATGGGGGGATATGCCTATATATTTATTAGTAAACGTATTATAAGTTATTTATACTAATGGTAAAAGTTTTACGCCGTTATTTTGTTACTAATTAACGTAGCTTCGAAGGTATTATTCCAGGGTCTGGTTTAATCGTTCCGTTTAACCGTCTATTTAAGGGTGATAAGCTGTCGAAAACTTAAGCTTAATACCTATTTGTTTGAAAAAGCTGGTGCCAAATCTGGATATAAAAAGCTTATCTCGATCAAAAATGTTTTTTTCTGGTATTCCGTATTTGTTAAGGTAATATCGGATAAATGCAGAAGCTAATTACTTTATTATCGCAGTTCCTTTAAAAGGTGAAAAATACCCATACTTAGTAAGTCTGTTAACCATCACCCAAATTCCGTCGTATTCGACTTTAATAATTAGGTTTTTAAATAAAGGAAGGTTGGTAATAAAATCTCAGGCTATAATGTTCCATACCTTATCAAGAATGTCGGTAAGTTGTAACAGTCCATAAGGTTTATAGCGCGTTGTCTTAACCTTATTATAAATGTTATAATTCTAGACGATCTTTTTAATTACCCGGCGTAGTTCTGGGAAGTCGTACTTTTTTTATAATCGTCGGATAATTTTAAAGATTCTTTGATATCCATATAATATGTTTTCGTGAAATTCCTTTACGAATTGTTCTTGCTGGTCCCTGGGAACATAAATTTTGCCATGGTATAATAGCTGGTTTTTTGGCTATCCCTTTAGCTACTAAACCTTTTTCTTTTTTTTCGTATCGTAAGAACTTCGAAACCTCGTTAAAAGTTCGGAAGTTGGTTTTTTTAGGATTTCGCATAACTATATAGTATCATCCTAATTATATTATAACATTTACATATTTCGTTTGGGACTTTTAGGATTATAATCGCCTTTATAATTAAGAATATCCCTATAGATGTTCTCTTTTCCTTTAATATAATATATTTTAAAGTTAAACCTTAATAGGAAAAACATCTAAATCTTATATCGTTTATTTAACTTTTGTACTTTCATAAATCGGGTAAGGCTTTTGTAATTAAAGTAAATATCAAAGCGTTTTTTAGTTTTACTAAAGAAAGGTTCCCATTTTTTTAAAAACGTTAATAATTGTTAACAGTGTTTTATCATAAATCGGGTATTTAAGTTCTGTATTTTAAAGTGCTTTCGAATAACAGGCCACTGGGTATCATTTGTTATTATCCTTTAATTGCTTTAGGACGGTACTTAATGCGTAATTTAAGGCATCCGTTTTTAGGCGTTTTTATTTATTTATATTAGGTAGCCTTATTATGGGTTTGTTAGTAACTACGTTTTTCAAAATCTAAAATGTTTTTTTCATATTTTTTAAAAGTTTAAACTCCTTATTAACGTATTCTTGAGTAGTAAGTTTCGTTAATAATTTAACTATATTTTCGTATCCTTTGATTAAACTTCGTACGTAATCCGTAAATCCTAAGATTTGTCGGATATTTATAACGGTTGCTTTATTAAGAATGGGCCAGTTTTTATTTACTTTTATCTTAAAGCGTTAAATCTGAATTTGGCCGGGAGTAAGTATATATCCAAGGAAGTCTAGTTTTTATATATGCTATATGCTTTTGGTTAGGTTAATTTGAATGTTTGCCTTATTTAGGGTCCTAAGTACTTAAGCTATATGCTGTTTATGGTTTTTTAAAGTTTCGGAGTAAATGAGAATGTCGTCGAGGTAGACGAATATAAACTTATTTAGATATTTTTATAGTGGTTATAATTAGGCGTTGGAAATTGGCGGGAATATTAGTAAGTCCTATAGGCATTATTCGATATTCGTAAAGTCCGTATATCATTCTGAATGCCGTTTTTTATTCTTCTTTTTGGGTTATTTTAATACGGTAGTAACGGTTTCGAAAATCAAATGTAATAAATTACTTAGTTTTGTTAAGGTTCTCTTTTAGGATGTTCATAAAGGTTAAGGGGTATTTATTTTTAATCGTAGTATCGTTTAGTTGTTTGTAATCCATAATTTGTTTAAAAATTAGGTTTCCGTGTTCGTCGATCTTTTGCTTTCCGTTTTTGGGTTTTGGTATCATAAGGACAAGATATTTAGCAGGAAAATTAAAGGGTCGAATATATCCCTTTTTTCAAACCGAGTTAAATAGTTTTCCATAAGGCTTTTGATCTTTTAGGGTTTATGTGGTAAACTTTGTAAATTTTGAGATGGTATTCTTTTTTAATAGGTATTCGGTAATTTTATTAATTATGTAATAATAATTCGTAGTTTTCTTTATACTTAAATAGTTTCTTAAATTTTCGATACTTAGGTGGTATTATTCGGGCTTGATCTGGCACTTGTATTTCTTTAATAACATAGCAAATTTCTTCCTTGTCCTCTTCGGGTGGTTTCTTATTATCCTTTTAGGAAAGTGTTTCATGTTTCCAGTTAATATGTGGATTGCTGGTCCTAAGCTATAGCATTTCTAAGATAACATCGTATCCAGAAATATCGGCAATATCTAACAAAACTCGTTCTTGATATCCTTAAATCCAAATAAGGAATTCTTTAATTTCTTATAAAATTCGTCCGTTTTTATATATAAATAAGTTTTCGTTTATTGTACGTAACTTATAAAACTTTAGCTTATACCTTTAAGAAACTTAATATTTTTCTGCCGCTGCGGGAAAGATAAAGTTGTTTTCGGCTTTTAAATCGATTATAGCTTTAAATATGCTGTTTTTATATTAAAGTAGAAATTCGATCTGGTTACGTAACCCTTTTGCCGCTTTACATAAGGTCTTATAAACTAGGGCTCCTTAATACCTTAATTTCGAAAGTTTCTAACATTTTTCAACTATTATTGTTTATTTACGAAAAGGCATTTTTATTTCGAATTTTCTTTACAGCATGTTTGGTACAATAATCATTTATGCATTTGTATCACTTCTTCTTGCCGAATTGGTATTCGAAAGTAATTATCTTTTATAGGCTTAACCTTTAGTTTTACATCTTTCCAAATATAAGGTCAAAAATGTAGACCTTCGAAGGAGGTATTTTAATATTTAGGAGTTCGTATTTAATGTAAAGTATCGGGGAGTAATACAAATATTCTTACGATATAACCTTTTAACTCCGTTTTGATTCGGGATGTAAGTAATAAAACCTAAAGTATTCTGGCTATCGGGAAGTTTCTCTATATCTACATTCGTTATCTGGTTTAGTAGGTACTTTTTCGTTCCATTTAGGCCAAAAGTCGTTATCTTTTTTAATTTGGAAGTAAACGAAATAATCGTTCAAGTAATAAGCGGTAAAGTGCAATAACTTATGCTAGTTCTTTCTGGATTTGGTATATACCGTACTTTCGGGGAGCTCGCAAAGCTCCGGGGACAACTATTCGTGGTTGCTAGCGTTAAGTCGGAATTAACTATTCTCGTCATATATCTTACGTTAAGATATGTCACGATAGCAAAAATATCCTAAATTTATAGCTATCCTGGAGGCCGTTTATCCGGGATGATACTTACAGGTTTTGGCTTTAAAATCCTGGTAAATAGGGCAATTTTCGTACTTTAGGATATCGTTCTAAATTTGAATAATGGTGGCAATAATAGATTTTGGCTAGAAAAAAGTCGAACTAACTTTTTTTTTTTTTTCATTTTTTACATTACAATCGGTTTCTTGTTTAACCGCTTTAGCTTTTTTCCGGAATTAAGGAATCCCTCCCTTCTTGGAGTTCCTTTTAGCGGAAAAGCGATACTTACTTTTAAAATGTCCTTTTTTGCTATAATTAAAACACCTTATATTGGACTTATCTTTCTGAAGCTCCTTTAAAGTAATGCTTGCTTCGTTTTAAAGCTTATTCTTATTTTCTTTTTAATTCGGTTATTAAAGCCTTTATTATTATTTCGTTCGTTAGTTTTTTTTTCTCGAAATACCGGTTAAAGGTACGTCGGTTAATAATAATTACTTTGTCGGTATACTTTTTAAAGGATCTCGTCTTAAATACCAGGTATATCTCAGTCTTAACCTGCGGTTTTAAGCCGGCGTAAAAGGGATAAAATAACTCCCTTTTGGGTAAATTAGAAATTACTGCCAAGTTGTTAAATTCCCTCGTATATTTTGCGGCTAATTTCGTTTAGTAAAGAAGATGTAATTATTTTATTACGTATTGTTCCTTATCTAGGTTTCTAAATATAACTCGCATTCAGTTTTCGAAGTATCGGTAGTCGTTAAAAATATAGTTCGTAATATCTAAAAATTCCTTAAGGTAATTCTCTAGGTAATCCTTTATAATGGGCTCGAACCATAAGAGAACTCGTTTAATAAGCAGCTGGAAAATGGCCATTACTTTGTGATAATCCTCCGTTAAGGAGCTTTAATAAAACTTAAAGTAAGTTTTAGCCTAAACGAGAAATCCTTCCATATTTATAATTCCGTTATAAGATTTCGGGGTAATTAGTTTATAACCTTTGATTTCCGGCATTCCGTAATTACTAGGGGGTAGGATAATAGTTTCGCGGTACCGATTAGGGCCGAATAATAGCGGTGTGAGGGTTTTTTTCTTTATTCCTCGGGTAGGTTGAATTATCCTTTTTCTAGGGGGTTAGGGTTTTTCTTCTTTATCCTTTTCTAGGGCTTGGATTCTGCGTAACAGGATCTCCATTTTTTCCTTAAGGGAAAGCTTTCTTTCCTTTCCCTTTGGACCCTAAGGTTCCTGGATTTTTAGTTCTTTTTCCTCTTCCGAATTTCCCTAGACCTTAATAGTATCCTTTGGAGCCGGAATTAGATGCTAGATCTGGAAAAAAAAAAGATATTTCTTACTTCGGGTTATAAAAGGTATAATATAATTAATTAATTAAAGAACTTTTTCGATAAGGGATAAATTATCTAATTTGATTACTAATCCCTTATTGGCTTATAACGGGGATCGGGTATACTGTTTGTCTTTTAAACGTCGTTTTGTAATATCGTCTTTATTAAATTCAGGAAAGCTTATGCCTAATTGGGCTTAAAATCATCCGCCGGTTATTAATTAAGGAGTTATCAAAATGTAACGAACCTGTTATATGTTTACCTGGAGGTATAAGCAATATCCGAAAAGGGGTCTTGATTTGCAGGTAACAATAGAGCGAGAAATAATTTATTAAAGGTTTGTTCGTTAAAGAGGTTTAAAGACTTTTCTCTTAATAAAGAACGACTGCCTTTAGCTGTAAGCTTAGATTGATAGCTAAGGAGCGAAACTAAGTAGGTGCTATTTATATAGGAGATTGGTTTATTATATATCTAACTGCCGTTTAATGAGTATGTCGTGGATTTATGTGATTTATGTGATCTAGTCCCAGATCACTTAGATCACCTAGATCACTTAAGGGCCAAGCCCCTTGGCCGACTTTTAGCCGTAACGCATTCCCGCGCTAGACCTTAAAGGTAAGTCCTTGGGATGAGAACACTGTTCTCGTAACAATATCATATTCAGATATATCGGCAATATCTAACGAAACTCGTTCTTGGTATCCTTAAATCCAAACGGAAAGTTCTTCAGTTTTTCGGAAAACTAGTTTATTTTTATACTAAAACAGGCTTCCGTTTACTGTACGCAATTTGTAAAATTTCAACTTATATTTCCAGGGAACTTAATATTTTTCTGCCGCCGCAAAAAAGATAAAGTTACGTTTAATTCCTAAATCGATCATAACTTTAAACGTTTTATTTTTATATTATAAAAAAATCTCGATCTGGCTACGTAATCCCTTTAGTACCTTATATAAGTTATTATAAATTAAGGCTCCTTGATACCTTGGTTTTAAGGGCCTTTAGCGTCTTTTAACTGGTATTATCCGCTTGCAAAAAACGTCTCCACTTTCGGGCTTTCTTTACAGCGTACTTAATGCAATAATCATTATACATTTGTATCATTTCTTTTTACTGAACTGGCATTCGAATGTAACTGTCTTTTTCGGGCTTGACCTTTCGTTTTATATTTTTCGAACCATAAGGTTAAAAATGTAAAGCTCCGAAAAAAGTATTCCAACGTCTAGGGATTTATGTTAAATACGAAGCATAAAAAAATAACATAAGCATCCTTACGACATAACCTTTTAACTTTATTTTAATTCGAGATGTAAATAATAAAATCTAAGGTATTTTGGCCATTAACGGTTTTTTATAGACCTGCACTTATTATTTAGTTCGGTAGCTATTTTTTCGGTTTACTTAAACTAAAAGTCGTTATTCTCTTTAGCTCGGAAATAAAAAAAATAATTATTAAGGTAATAAACGGTAAAATAGAACAACTTCTGCTAATTTGCTCGAGGTTTGGCATATACCATATATTTAGAAAACTTACAAAACTCCGGGAATAATTGTCCGTAATTACTGGCGTCGGGTCGGAATTAACAATTTTCGTTATGCATCTTATATCGAATATGTTAAAATGATAAAGGAACTTTAGTTTTATAGCTATCCTGAAGGTTATTATTTATTCGGGATAATACTTCCAGGCTTTAGCCTTAAAGTTTTAGTAAATAAGATAATCATCGTACTGTAAAATGTGGTTCTGGATTTAAGTAATGGTGGCAATAATAAATTCTAGCTGGAAAAGTCGAATTAATTTCTTTCTCTTTTTCTTCTGCCTTATTATCGGTTTCTTATTTAACCGCTTTAACTTTTTTCTGAAGTTAAAAAATCCCTCCCTTTTTAAAGGTTCTTTTAACGGGAAAGCAACATTCGTTCTTAAAATATCCCTTTTTACCACAATTAAAATATTTTATATCGGATTTATTTTTCTTAAACCTTTTTAAAGTAATATTTACTACCTTTTAAAACTTAACTTTATTTTTTTTTAGTTCGGTTACTAAAGCCTTTATCGTTATTTCGTTTATTAATTCCCCTTTTTTCGAGATACCGCTTAAAGGTACGTCGGTTAACAATAATTAATTTATCAGTATATTCCTTAAAGGATCCCGTTTTAGGTACTATGTATATCTTATCCTTAACTTAAAACTTTAAGCCGTTATAAAAATGGTAAAATAACGCGTTTTCGGGTATATTAAGATTTACGGCTAAACGGTTAAATTCTATCGTATATTTTGCAAATAATCTTATTCAGTAAAGGAAATATAATTATTTTATGGCGTATTAATTTTTATTTAAATCTTTAAACATAATTCGTAGTCGATCGTTAAAGTACCGGTAATAGTTAAAAATATAATTAGTAATATTTAAAAATTCATCGGGATGATATTCCAGACAATCTTTTATAATTAATTCGAACTATAAAAAGATTCGTTTAATAAGTACCTAAAAAATAGTTATTACCTTTTAATAATCTTCTATTAAAAAGCTTTGGTAAAATACAAGGTAAATTCTAACTTGGACGAAAAGTTCTTCTATATTTATAATTTTACTATAAGGCTTTAAGGTAATTAATTTATAACGTTTAATTTCCGGCATTTAATAATGATTAAAAGATAAAATAATAATTTCGCGATATTGATTAAGGCCGAATAATAAAGATACTAAGGTTCTTGCTTCCATTCCTCGGGTAAGTTAAGTTATTCTTTTTTTAAAGCGTCAAGGTTTCTTTTTTCTAACTTTTTTTAAGGCTTAGATTCTACATAACAGGATTTCTATTTTCTCCTCAAAGGAAAGTTCTCCTTCCTTTTCCTTTAAATCTTAAAATTCTTAAACCTTTGGTATTTTTTCCTTTTCCGAACCTCCCTAAATTTCGATAATATCTATTAAAGCCGGGGTTGAATATTAAATCTAGGACGAAAAAGGATCTTCCTTATCTTTGGTTATAAAAGGTATAATATTATTAATTAATTAAAGAACTCTTTCGATAAAAAGCAAATTATTTAATTTAATTATTAATCCCTTACCGGCTTACAACGGGAATTAGGTATACTGTTTATCTTTTAAATGTCGTTTTGTAATATCGTTTTTATTAAGTTTAAAAAAGCTTATACCCGACTAATTATAGAATTATCCGTCGTTTATTAATTAAAGAGCTACCAAAATATAACGAACCTATCATATATCCACCTGGAAGTATAAGCAATATCCGAAATAGGGTCTTAATTTGCAAATAATAATAAGGCAAAAGATAATTTATTAAAGGTTTGTTCGTTAAAAAGATTTAACGTCTTTTCCTATCGTAAAAAATAACTGCCTTTGGCTGCAGGCTTAAATTAATAATTAAAAAGCTAAATTAAGTAGGTGGTATTTATTTAGAAAACCGGTTCACTATATACCCTTTATTTCCAAAGTGAATATGCCGTGGATCTATGTGATCTATGTGATCCGATCAATCCATCAGATCACGTAGATCACGTCTAGTAGGCTAAGAACTGCCCTCCGGGGTTTAGCCGTATTAGATCCACGCTAGGCCTCAAAGGTCGGTCTCCTCAAGACAGGAACCTCGTTCCTATAACATATATTAATATGAAATTTAAAACGTTATATGAATTATAATAAAATATAAGAACAATAAGAAGGTAAAAATTTATATTAATAATTCGTCTTCGTTTAATAAATCCTTATTTTACTTATCCGACGATAACTTAAAAGACAGCGGATAATCTTAATTAAGATTATTTATTAAGTTATTTATAATTTATATCATAAAATTATAACCTTTTTCCGTACATAAAGTATTACCGTCGTCCGGAACTAAATTACTTTTATCGAACTCGGGATTAAAAATTACGCGAATAATTAGGTTAAAACCATTTACAAATTAATCTTCGTCCTTTATTGTATTTAATTAATTAAGTTTACCTTCGTTATTAATAATAAAGACGGTATTATTAAGTTAATAAGCTTAATTTTTAAAACTTTCCAGCTCGCGGCTAAAATGTTTTCGGATTTCTAGTTATTCTTTTTAACGCAAAATAGATAATTTTTAATAAACTAAAAATTACGAAATAAAAAATATAAACGTTTAAAACTTTCCGTACGGAATTTCGAATAATATAGCGCCTATTTCGTAAAAAAGCATAATACGTATACAATTCGTGCTAAAGGGAAATACGATACTTAACTAAAACCGAATTTCGAAAGAAAAAATAATATTAATATTATATATAATATTTTTCGATCGGCGGAAGTCTCTAGTAAGCCATAAGTTATAATATCCGCCGTTTCGATTAAATACTTTTTATATTTTTTTATTAAATTTTATAAAAGCTAAACTTAATATTAAAATTAAATCTTTAACTACGCGATTTAATACTGCAAGACGTAATATCTAATCGAAATAAAATATTTCTTTACCGGAATTATTTTAACCGGCCTTATAAAAAAAAACAAATAATATCGATATTAACCGTTTAATAAAACTAATATTGCCATAACGTATAACATACGAAAGGTATAAATATACCTGGGCTATTTTTAAAAGAAAGCGGTAATGGTTTCGGAATTCTTTATCGATAAAAATTATATCGTTTAACAGTCGGTTATTATTAACGGTTAGGTCGAAAAAGTCGTTACCTTACGAAATGTTATCCGTATTCAAGATATGGCCGGCTTTATAATTAGCCGATAAAAGAATTTCTTTTAAAACGTTTTAATTAAAATTACGGGGTTAAAAAATAATATACGAAAGTTATATTCCCGACTTAAAAGGTAAATAGTTACAAACTATCCGTTAAATTATTTATATTACCAGATAGCGTATTATTAACAAATAACGATAAAAAATCTTTATTAAATAAATTATTATTTATTAACGCGTTCTAATTAAAATCCCGTAATACTTCCCTTATTTACTTAACGTAATTAAGATACTTCGATATTATATTATCCGCGATAATATCCAACTTAGTAACGGTTAACCGGGAATATATGTATTTAATAAACTCAGTATGTTAGATTTTGGAAAAAAAAATATTCGATTAATTTATTTTTATTAATTCCGTAAATATTAAATATTCTTTTTATAAATTGTCCGTATCGGTCACGTAATCTTTCCAAAAATAATGCACATATGCAAGCATTATATATATAAAGGATAAAAAGTTCGAATAGCTTAAACTTTGGCGCTTTTCAATAAAGTTACGTTATTTTATTGAAAACTTAATGCTCCGCTTTTAAGGTTACTTACGTTATATAGTTTTCTTTCGATGTTATTAAGTAAATAAGTAAGTATAAATATAAGTCAGAAGTTTATTTATATATGGAATAAATTAAAAACGGAAAGAAGTTACCGCTTTTTATTATATAGGTCGATTATTTCGGCTTAACTCGCCTATATTTTCTGTATAGACCTAATTATCTTTTAATCCTTATAAATAAAATAAAGGTAATTCGAAACCCGATAGGATTACTTTTTTTTAAACCGCATATTCCTTAAAAACCTTTTGGATAAACGTTATAGGTACCATTAATAGTGCCTTCGTTTTAGTTAATTATATTTAATAAAATCGAACGGAGTTTATTATACGGTAAACGTTTTAATTTAGGAAAACTTAAGACCTTTTATTTATTTTGCTTATAAAACGTATTATTAAACATAAGAAATAAATTCAGGATAATATTAATTACGGATTAACAGGAAATATTTGATAATATTAGGTGTTATTATAACGTTTCGGAAAATTATTTTATTTTATAATATTAATTAAGACGGAATAGAAATTACTTTAATTCTTTTTTTAAAGAAATACGGTCATAATAATAAGTAAGGGCCGTAATAAGATTCCGCATAAAGGAATTATGTGAAGGAGTTATGTTACGAATATGGTTTTAAATATTAAAGTTGTTATATTAAAACCTAATATCATTTTATCGTACCTGGCGATAAACTTTAAGCTATCTTAATTAAAACGGTATTATTATAAAGGAAATAACGTACTTACATTTATTAGCTTTAATAACCGGATAAAGCTTTTATTTAAAATAAAATAAGTTTCGTAAATACTTAACCTTTTTAATATATCGGTTTTATTTCGTAATAAACCCGAGATTAATAAAAACCTATCTAGTAAATAAGGTAGATAATTACCGTTAACTTTAGAAACGATCTTAACGATAATAGCTAGGACCATAAAGAAAGGATATATAGGAATGTCCGGATGGTTATTACCACGAGACCATTTCGCCTTTCGTTTTGCATTATACGATTACCACTTTTTCCTTAAATATATAATTACCTGATTTAAAAGCTTAAACTAGTTAAAAACTAAGGTATTTATAAATTATTAAGCTTCGTTTAAGGTAATATAGATCATTTTAACATCAAGTAATAAATCTTTTGGCAGATAGCAAAATTAAGGCCTTTTTATAAAAGCTATAAGTTCCTCGTATAACGTATTATAATATTTATTAATAATAAAGTCCTAATTAATAAAAACAATGAACTGTTGCCAACTTTCGTAGATTAACAACTTATCGCGAATTCGTTTTTTTAATACATTAATTAATCGGTTAATTCCGGCAGTCGATTTATAAATTCGGCTACCATGATCCTAAACGGCTTAACCGCGGATAAAGCTTTCGAATCTTATATCTATCCGTCGTTATTGCTAAAATGCTAACGTACGTTTACGTATATTATATTATATTAAGCTTGTCTAATAAAATTAAAAGAATGTAGTTTCGTCGTATTTTAAAAGGAACGAAAACAACATAACGTATTCGAGGTATAGCTAATGGATACTTTGGTATTTAGGAGTAACAAACGGGTCCTCATCAGGATTAAAGTAATATTAATATAAAAACCATAATTAAGAGAATCGTATAAATATATATATATCTATAGGAAACGTCTTGTTATTAAGTTATTACAGATTTCCGTTTTTCTTAATAATAAAATTTACAAAACGAACCCCTCTTTCGCATAATTACAACTCAGGCCTCGCTGGCTCGTTACGGGGATTTGGGGTTTAATTAGTTGATATTTAGCGTTATGGAGCGATACTTGAGTGACTTCGAAGAAAATGGAGAACGAGCCAGGGAGGCCCGAGCTAGCTGAGATAAGTTATGACCTAGCAAGCCTTGGCCGCTACACAAACGGTCGAGTCTCCAAAACTGGACCCACCACAAGCCAAGAAATCACGTAACTGGCTTAAAGGTTTCAATACGCCAAGCACCTTAAGCTCTTTAAGCCGTTACAAAAACTTAAAGGCCTTAACGGGCTTAAGGATTTAAGCCGCTTAAGCATTTTAAATTAAGATAAGAAGATATACGTTTATTACCTTTTATAACTTAGATAAATAACCAGCTCATAATATGACTTAATTATTTAAATTACTTTTAATAATATGCGATTATTAAAAGTAATTATTATTTACCGCATTATGTAATTTCTTACGATATTATTATTAACATAAACCGTACGAATAAGTTTAATAATTAATTAAATTCTTTTAACCGTTATACGTTATAAGTTTTTATTTAACAGTACCGTCAAACTTGAAACAATATCTCGATACTATATTTACCAGCTGATTTGCAACTAAAAAGCTTACCCTTAAAAAACTAAGAAACGTTATAATCGCTATAATACAAAAGATCCGGGAACTCGAAAAAGCCAACAAGCAACTCCAAAATCAAGTTTAGGCATAACTTACTACGGGGCCTAAATAAAAGATTAAGGCCTCAAAACCTTTCGATGGTACCGGAAACGTTTAACCGTTTTTAACTTAAGCGAAATCTTATTTCCATGTGTATCGGAACTTCTTGGTCGACGAGGCCGACAAAATTATTACTATTACCGGAACCCTTAAGAGAGACGACTTAAAATAATTCGAACCTACCTTACGGAATTACCTAGAAAATACAAAAAACGCCCGAAACAAAATACTATTAAGTTATTCAAGTATTATACTAACTTCGAAAAAAAGGTCCGAAACATATACGGAAACCTTAATAAAAAACGAAAACCCGGATAAAATATCCTTTAACCTATTGAAAACGGTTTACCATTTAAATCCGCGGTATTATTTAAGCAAACTTTAGCGGCTACCGAATAGAGTAAAGATAAAACTATAATAAATACCTTTTATAAAGGCCTAAAAACCTGTTAAGGACGGAATAATCCGCATTAAAAAACCGCTTACCGTCGACGAATATATTAAAAACATAATTACAAGTAATAAGCGATAATATAAACGCCGGATAAAAAAAGGACATTATTTTCCGAAACCCGGATATTCGAACAGCGATTATCAAAAGAAAGAATTTACGCCTTTTACTTTCTATAAAATAACACCAGAACCTATGGAATTAAAAGCAATTTAATAATATAAACCTCATATTCTTAAATATTTTAAATATAATAAAATAAAATATAAGACTTATCAATGTAAAGTATTTAAAAGACTACGACAAAACAATTAAACGTTAATTCCTTAAAGTCCCTTTCGAAATAACGAAGGTAATAACAAATTAATTAACATAATTAAGATTAAGGACGATTATAACCCCTTCAAAAATATAACAAAGATTATAGGAGCTAAAAAAGCTATCTTGAACAGCTATCCAGGAATAGCAAGCCCTTACCATAAAACCTATAGTAACCTAATAACTAAAAAAACACGACGGATAAAAAAAGCTTATAAAAAACAAGTAATTTTCCCGTTCTCAAAAAGACGGCGATAACGGTACGAACAGTGAGAATTAAACGCATGGATTAAGAAATATTTAGGTTAAGACGAGAACCTGCTACCAGGATAACCGGACCGATACGGAAAACTTTATGCTATCCAGTATAAGCGCGCCTATTACCTTAAAGATATGGAAAAATAACGGTATACCGAAAAAGATTTTACGCGAATATATAATCAAGGCTTCGATTTTAATAATTAAATAAAAAAAGATCCTAAGAATTAATAATAGTATAGGTACTTAAAGATATACGCCTTAAAAAGTACCGTTAATATCATTACGGTAACAACAAGCTGGCCCGAAAAAAAGACCTACCTAAATAAAAGCCCTATATGCCATTTCGGATAGTACGACTACAAAACAAAAAGAAAGTCCATTAAACCGTCAAAAAGACATCCTTAAAAATAATTAACAACTTAAACTTCCGTTTAACCTTTATAAACGACCTAAATAAACGATAAAAAAATGAAGATAAAATTCAAAAAAAGACGAAAACATGAGGTAATACGATACCGAATTCCAAGTACGACAAAAGGGATAAAGAAACCCGAACCAAAATACATTAACAAAGAGAACTTCCAAACGTACGTATTTTACTCGAAGTTACTTTACGCCGACAGGAAAGATAATTAAAGCAATTACAAACCCTTAATCAACAAATTTAAAGACGTATCAAGGCGCTAAAAAAAGTAATTAAAAGACGAACGCCATCTATAAGAAAGGCGCAGGATAATAAAACCTAAAAAAGCTAGCAGAAGCTTCCTAAAAAGTCTTTAAACGTAACGATAAAGCTAAAAATAACGTTATCATCCTGTAAGTAAAGATTAAAATATACTAATTTACCGTATTTATAGATTACGAAGCAACAAAAGGAAATTATATTACGTCGGATATAATTAACCAACTTCGACTATCATAAAGAAAAAGATGGAACCTTACATCGCCGAGAACTAAAAGGTCAGGCATTTACCTACGACAACGGAAAGATCACCTGCAAAATTAATTCGCTTGAAATTTCCGTTAATAAACGAAACCAAATAGCAAATTTCCATATCGTTTTAATAAAGAATTACGACATAATCCTTAAAAAACCATGACTATACTAATATAACCCTTTTATCAATTAAATAACTAATTAAGTCAAGTTCGTTTTATATTTATTCGACAAAGAAAATCAAAATACGAAAAAATCTTAATATTTGATTAAAGATGACGACGAATGTAAGCATAAAAAGACGACAGAAACTTTACCAGCCATAAACACAAAAAAAAAGAAATAAAGGTACTATAAAAGAATATGACGCATTATCATTACTATCAAAACAAAGTTATAAGAAATAAACGATTCCCTATAGCATCAACCTTTAAAGCCAGAAACCATAACCAACGTACCTTAATAGTACTGAAGATATAAACGACTATTTCGAAAAAAACTCGAAACCAAACTACTAAAACATAACGAATAAAACCATAAGATAATTCTTAAAAAAAGAAACATCGACTAAATTGTATTCAATTTATAACCTTAATAAAAAAAGTATAGGTATTAAGCGAATGCCTTAAAAACAAGCTTTACAAAGATACATACGACATTTTAATTTATTAGCCGGATATCCTAGATTCTTCCTACCATGAAAAAACGGAAAAATGGGTCTAATATTAACTACAAACAGCTAAATAACATCGCGGTCAAAAAGAAAACAAGATTACCTTAAATTAACGAAATAAAAGATCGCCTTTAGGGAGCAAATTAATTCACGAACCTAAATCTCAAAAAAGAATATAACCAAATCTGTATCAAATTAGGATACGAATGGAAAATAACCTTTAGAACGAAATACAGACATTTTGAATATTTCGTTATACCTTTCGGACTTACGAACGCACCAACAATCTTTTAACGAATAGTTAACCATGTACTTAAGAAATACTTAAACATCTTCGTTATTTATTACCTGGACGACATTCTCATTTATTCGAAAAATAAAAAGGAACATGTAACATACGTTTATACAATTTTACAAGCCTTACCAAACGCCAACTTTTTAATTAATATGGAAAGGAAGCAGTTTTATACCTAAAAAGTAGAATTTTTAAAATATACCATCACCCCAAAATACATTAAGATGGTCTCCAAAAACGTCGCGGCAGTATAGGAATGGGGAATACCCACTATAGTGAAGAAAGTAGAAGCTTTTTTCAGACTTGCTAACTATTATAGAAAGTTTACTAGAAACTTCAGTAAAATAACTACCTTATTATCTAACTAAATAAAAAAAGAAAATAAGTTCCTTTAAATAATAAAAATAAAAACCGCTTTTTAAGAAATCAGGAATGCGATTATTAACAAGTTAATATTAATTACATATAATCTAAGCCGCTTAATTAAACTTAAAACCGACGCTTCGCATTACGCTTTAAGCGCAATAACCGGATACCGCGATAATTAAGGTAACTTATACCTTATCGCCTTTTACCTTTATAGATTCAAATGAATAAAGTTAAATTACGCCATTGTCGATAAAGAATTTATGGCTATCGTTAAGGTTTTCCGAAAATTTAAACATTACCTTAAGGGAAACCTCCATTAAATTAAGCTACATACCGACTATAAAAGCCTTATTCGTTTTATTATTACCAAAGAACTAATAGGAAGACAATTACGTTATGCCGAAGAATTAACAGAATATAATTTTATCATTATTTACCAAAAGGGATTAAAAAAGGCAAAACAAAGGCACTTAATCGAAAACCGGACCTCGAAAAGAAAATAACCAAACTTAATTACTAAATTTTCAATACCACGCCAGAAGGATATCTGCAACCGCGGTAAATAATAACAATCAAAGCAACACTCTTTGATCTATATCAGAAAATCTGAGAATATAATAATAATTTACCTAAGGACTAAAACATAGAAGGAATAGAGGTCCTAAAGAAATACCAGGAAACATTAATACGAAACATATACGAACATCAGTTAAACGGATACCTAACATCCATAAAACCCTAAAATAACTATAACATACTTATTACCTTTTTAACATAAAATTAATAATAAAAAAAGTACGACAATAATACTATATATGCAAGAAGGCAAAGACTCGACGACATAAGCCATACGGAGAACTATAATCACTACTAATCGTAAAGCGACCATTAGATTCAAGCACTTTCGATTTTATCACTAAACTTCTATTATCAAAAAACCCAGTTACGGGCATACATTACGATGGCATTTTTATAATCGTTAACTAATTTACCAAATGTTTTTATTTTTTACCATATAATTAAGGATATAAATATAAAGCAACTAACCTACATCTTCTTAAGATACCTTTTAAGAATATACGAATTACCAACGGAAATTATTTTAAATAAAGGAATGACATTTACTTCAAAGTTTTAGCAGGGATTTATAGTATAACTAAACCTAAATTATAAACTATTTAAGGCTTTTAAACCTTAAACGAGTGGAAAAATAAAAAAAACTAACCAAATATTAAAAACTTACTTACGATATTATATTAATCACGAACAAAATAATTGGGCTTAAATGTTATTTGTCGCCTAATTAGCTTATAATATTAATTATTATGAAAGCATCAAAACGACTCTAACAAACGCCAGCTTCGGTTTTATACCAAACGTTTCCAAAATACACGAAAGAATTTAATTAACGTTAAAACAATCCTTAAATCAAAATAACCTAAATAATTATACACAAAAATAAAAGCGGAATCCGAATTCGTACGTAATTAAATACAGAAATATTACAACTAAAAAAAGTTAAAGGGACTAACTTTCTAAAGGGGAAAAATGGTTTGCTTAATTATTAAAAACATCTATTTTAAACGACTAAATAGAAAGCTTAATTTTAAATATATCGGCCCACACAAAATTATTAAGAAAGCCTTAAAAAATAACCATTAATTAAAATTATTACCTAAATTTACACTTTACCCAATTTTTCAAATCCTTTAGTTAGGTTCTTGGTAAATACCATTAAGGTTAATATAAAATACGAAAAAAAGGTAGAAGAAAATATACTAACGTACAAGGCAAAGAAGATCCTAAATATACGAAAAAGAAAAGAACTTACCGAATACCTAATCAAATAAAAAGATTATCTAAACTTCGAAATCATTTAAAAGTCTGCCAAAAATCTTATAAATGCCTAGCGCTTATTAAAAAGTTTTCATTAATAATAACGGGCTTGCCTTAATTAATAGCCGACCAGTTAAGAAATTCAGACCAATCGACCGGGTCTACGACCTGACCTAACGTGGCCGCGGCGACCGCCGCCTCCAACCGTTCTTATTCCTTTTGTAAAAGTTTAAATTCTTCCATAACTTCCGCACCTTTAATACCACGACGAAGCATCTCGATACCGCAACGACGGACAAGCCATCTTTATTTCTATAAACGGTTAAGTTTATTAGCAGTAACCTGTAATATCTTTCGAACCTGCTTCTCCTTACGTTTCAAACGGTTTTCTTCGTTAAGAAATCTTTTGATATTCCGTTTCCGAAGGCCCAAAACATTATAGGGATTACCATAACAAACGTACCGCGCGAATTTCACGGAACTATGGGCGACCTTGCAGTTTGTACCTTCCTTTTTATAACGAAAAGAAAAAGGAATAATAAAGCTAAAACGTTTAATAAGTTTTAAAAAAAAACGAAAGCGTTAATACGTTAACGAAAATAACGTTTTTTAACTCGTTCTGATATAATAAATATGAAAAAGGGAAAGTTACTTACCAAATTAACAAACATATAAATTAATCTTTAAGCACAAAGAGTTTTAAAAAGGAAAAATCGTATTATAACCTAGCAAACCTTAGCCGCTATATAAACGGTCGAATCTCTAAAACTGGATTTACCATAAGCTAAGAAATTACGTAACTAGCTTAAAGGTCTTAATATGCCAAGTACTTTAAGCTTCTTAAGCCGTTACAAAAATTTAAAAGCTTTAACAGGCTTAAGAGTTTAAGCCGTTTAGGCATTTTAAGCTAAGATAAGGATATATACGCTTATTACCTCTTATAGCTTAGATAGATCACCAGCTTATAATACAACTTGGTTACCCAGATTACCTTTAATAATCTGCTATTACCAGATTGATTATTGTTTATCCCATTGCTCAGTTTCCCACGACACTACTGCCAATATAAACCATACGACTAGGTTTAATAGTTGGTTAAACCCCCTTAGCCGTCACACTTAGCCACAGCTGCGCCGCAGGCGCAGCCACAACCTCAAAAATAGAGCCTGATCTTAATGAGGGCAGTTAAACGAAGATTTATAATTACGACAGATAGTGCCGATGAAGGTAGCACCCTCTGATTTATACGAGAAAATCTAAGAATATAACAATAACTTATTTAAGAATTAAAGAATAGAAAATATACGTGTTTTACAGAAGTATAAGAAGATATTAATATAAAATATGTACGAAAATTAATTATATAAATACTTTAAAATCCATAAGATCTTAAAACGAATATGGCGTATCTGTTATTTTCCTAAAATAACTGAATAATTAAGAAAGTATAGTAATAAAATTATAGCTATAATAAGGCCAAGGCTGAGAGATATAAGCCATACGGAAAGTTAAAATTATTGTTAATAGCAAAATAACTACAATATTTGATTACGGGTATATATTACGATACTATCGTTAATTGATTTATTAAATATTTTTCCTTTTTACTCTTTAACGAAAATCCGGACATAAAGTAATTAGTTTATATCTTTTTAAAACATATTTTAAGAATATCTAAATTATTAACTAAAATCATTTTAAATAAAAGACGATACTTATTCTTAAATGTGATGAAGATTTATAACTTAATTAGGCTTAAATTATAAATTATTTAACCTATTTATAACTTAAATACGCGGAGAAAATAAAAGAATCAATTAAATATTAAAGGTCTATCTGACGTCCCGTACCACGTCACCGAATTGTTACGAACCAACACCTTACCATCTTGGGCACACGGTCGGGACAAGACTAAAACAACTACCGACCAAGGTCACGTAACATGAATCCGAATGGATGTACGGATCCAAAGGAATCCATGCATCGAAACAGTAAAGATCCGAAGAAATCTCCGGCTCCAAACGGATTCCGATTAAGATATATACGCTTATTAATACTACTGTTTAAATAAATTACCATCTTATAATACAACGTAATTACCTAAACTAGTTTTAATAATTTGTTATTATTAAACGGAATTATTTAATACTGTATTACTTAATTCTTTACGATATTACTGTTAATATAAACCATACAATTAAGTTTACTAATTAATTAAAGCTTTTAATTGTTATACGTTATAAGCTTTTATTTAATAATGTCGTTAAACTTTAAGCAATATTCCGATACCATATTCACCAGCTAATAACTCGTAACTAAGGAACCTAGCTTTAACAAATAAAAAGAATGTTATAATTATTATAATATAGAAAATCCAGAAATTCGAAAAAGTAAACGAATAATTCGAAAACCAAATTAAAGCATAACCTATTACTGAACTTAAACAAAAAGTTAAAACTCTAAAACCTTTTAATAATACCGCCAACGTATAACCCTTCTTAACTTAAGTTAAATCTTAGTTTAATTTTTAACGGAACTCCTTAATCGACGAAGCTAGTAAAATCATTACCATTATCGGAAGCCTTAAAAAACGGCTTCAAATAATTCGAACTTACCTTACGGAATTACTTAAAAAACTTAAAAGATAACCGAAAAAAGGACATTAACAAACTGTTCGAATATTATACTAATTTCGAATAAAAGGTTCGAAATATGTAGGGAAACCTAAATGAAAAGCAAAAAACCGGATAAAATATTTTTTGATTTACTTAAAAAGGCCTAGCATCGAAATACGCAATGCTATTTAAGTAAACCTCATCTCGTACCGGATGGACCAACGACAAAACCATAATAAATACCTTTTATAAAAGCCTAAAGAAAACCGTCAAGAACGAAATAATCCGCATTGAGAAATTACTTACATTCGACGAATACGTTAACGAGAAAATTAAAATCGACAGCCGATAATACTAACGTCGTATAAAGAAAAAAGAATATTACTTCTTTAAGCCCGGATATCCGAAGGGCGATTAATAAAAAAAAAGTAATACGTTTTCCACTTCCTATGGAATAATACCAGGACTTATGGAATTAGGCGGAGTTTAGCAACGTAACCCCCGTATAATTAAGTGCTATAATTATAACAAGATAGGACATAAGGTATTCTAATGCAAAAAACTCAAAAACCAGTGATAAAACACCCGGATGCCGGTTCCTTAAAAAACTTTTCGGAATAAGCAAAGTAACAGTAATAGGTTTTTAATATGATTTACGTTAAAGACGATTATAACCCCCTTAAAAATATAATAAGTGTTATAAAAAGCAAAGAAATTATCCCAAGCAGCTATCATAAAATAACGAATTTTTATTATAAAACTTATAATAACCTAATAGCTAAAAAGAAATACTACCGATAAAAGAAGCTTATAAAAGATAAATTACTTTTCCGTTCCGCATAGAAAAGGCGATAACGGTACGCACAATTAAAATAAAACGTATAGATTAAGCAATATTAAAGTTAGGATAAAACCTTATTACTTGGATAACTAGACCGATATGGGAAAGTTTATGTTATTTAGTACAAGCGCGCCTATTACCTTAAATATATAACGGAATAACGATATATCGAAAAAAGACTTCCGCGGATATATAATTAAGGATTCGACTTTTATAACCAAAAAGAAAGGATCTTAAGGGTTAACGATAATATAAACATCTAAAAATATATACCTTAAAAAATACCCTTAACATTATTACGGTAGTAACAAGTTAGCCCGAAAGGAAAGGTTATCTCGATAAAGACCTTATATGTCATTTCGGATAATATAATTACAAGATAAAAAAAGGAATAAATTTACCAAACAGTTATAAAGGTAGTATTAAAAGTAATTAAGAATTTGAATTTCCGTTTAATTTATACGAACGACCCAAGTAAGGGCCGAAAGACTAAGGATAAAATTAAAAGAAAAAACTAAAATATAAGATAATACGATACTAACTTTTAAATATGATCAAAGTCATAAAAAGCCCCCGAATTAGAATATAGTAGTAAAGAGGGTTTTCAGAAGTAGGTCCTTTTATTCAAAGTTACTCTACGCCGACAGGAAGAATAATTAAAGTAATTAGAGACCTTTAACGAATAAAATTAAAAACGTATTAAGATATTAAAAGATAAGTTAAAAAACGAACGCCATCTGTAAAAAAGGCGTAAAATAGTAAGATCCGGAAAAGCCAGCAAAAGCCTCTCAAAAAGGCTTTAAACGCAAGAATAAAAACCGAAAACGACCCTATTACCCTGCACGTAAACGTTTGAACATATTAATTTACGGTATTTATTGATTATAGAATAATAAAAGGTATTTATATTACGCCAGATATAATTAAGCGATTTCAATTATTATAAAGAGAAAAAAGAAAACTTATATCGCCGAGAACGCAAAAGGCCAGGCATTCACCTCCGATAACGGAAAGATTACCCGCAAAATTAATTACCTGGAAACTTTCGTTAATAAAGAAAATTTAGTAACGAATTTCGATATCGTTTTAATACGGAATTACAATATAATCTTCGGAATATTATGGCTATATTAATATTATCCTTTAATCGATTAAGTAATTAACTAAATAAAATTCACTTTATACCCCCTCGATAAAAAAAAGTAAGATACGGAAAGATTATAATACTTGATCGAAAATAGCGACGAATGCAGGCATAAGGATACGATAAAAACCTTGCCACCTATAAGAATAAAGCATAAAAGAAATAAGAATACCATAAAAAAGTACGACGCATTATCGTTACTATTAAAACAAAGTTACGAAAAACAAACGATTACTTACAGTATTAGCCCTAAAGCTAAACATTATGGCTAACGTATTTCTATAATACTACAGATATAAACGACTATTTCGAAACAAATTCGAAACGAAATTACCAAAACATAACGAATAAGATTACGAAATAGTTCTTAAAAAAGGAATATCGATTAGATTCCATCCGTTTTATAACCTTAACAAAATAACACTATAAGAATTATATAAATATTTTAAAAACAAATTTAAAAAAGGGTATATATAACGTTTTAATTTATCAGCCAGATAGATTATATTTTTCGTACTAAGAAAAAACGAAATGTTATGTTTCATTATCGACTGTAGATAGTTAAATGATATTACGGTTAAAGATAGGACTCTATTACACGTAATTAACGAAATAAAAAATCGCCTTTAGGGAACAAATTAATTTATAAGCCTAAATTTTAAAAAGAGAGAATATAATCAAATTTGTATCAAACCAGAATACGAATAGAAATTAACCTTCAGAACGAAGTACGGACTTTTCGAATACTTTATTATATTTTTCGGACTTACGAACGTATCAGCAACCTTTTAGCGCATAGTTAACCATATACTAAAGCAGTATTTACATATTTTCGTTATTTCTTACCTCGACGACATTCTTATTGACTGGAAAAATAAAGAGGGATATAGTGGACACATTTATACAGTTGTTTAAGCCTTAAAAACCGCTAATTTACTAGTTAACATAAAGAAAAGCTAGTTCTATACGTAAAAAGTGGAGTCTTTCGGATATATTATCAGGCCAGGACATATTAAAATGGACCTTAAGAAGGTTACTGCAGTATAGGAATAAAAAACGGCTACCATAATTATGGAAGTATAAACCTTCCTTAAATTTGCTAATTATTATAAAACGTTTATTCGATATTTTAATAAAATGATTAAGATATTATATAACTTCATAAAAACAGGAAATAAGTCCTTTTAAACGTTAAAAATGGAAACCGCTTTTCGAGAAATTAAAAATACGATTACCAGCAAACTAATATGAATTATGTATAACTTAAGCTACTTAATTAAACTTAAAACTAACGCTTCGGATTACGCTTTAAACGTAACAGCCGGATACCGTAATAATTAAGGTAATTTATACTTTATTACCTTTTATTATTATACGTTAAAAGAAATGGAGTTAAATTACGGGATACGCGATAAGGAATTTATAATTATCGTTAAAGCTTTCCGAGAATTGAAATATTACCTTGGAGGGAACTTTTACCCGGTTAAAGTATATACCGATTATAAAAGATTCATTCGCTTTATTATTACCAAAGAATTAATAGGACAATAATTACGTTATGCCGAAAGGCTAACAAAATACGATTTTATTATTAATTATTAAAAAAGATTAAAAAATGGCAGAATAAACGTATTTAGTCGGAAACCGGATTTCGAAAAAAAGGTAATTAAAGTTAATTACCAGATTTTCGACATTACACTAAAAGAATATCTGCAACCATAATAAATAGCAATAATTAAAGCATTACCTTTTGATTTGTATTAAAAAGGTCTAAGAATATAACGATAACTTACTTAAAGATTAAAAAACGGAAAAAACATAAATTCCAGAACAATGTTAGGAAATATTAATACGAAATATATACGAATACCAGCTGTACGGACACCCAGGGATCCATAAAACCTTAAAACGATTATAACGTCTCTGTCGTTCTCCTAAAATAAAATCTAAAATAAAGAAAATACGATAGTGATGTTACATATGCAATAAGGGAAAGATTCAACGACATAAACCATACGGAAAATTACAACCATTATTAGTTGTAAAGCGATTATGGGATTTAGTTACTTTTAACTTTATTATTAAACTTCCACATTTAAAAAACCCAGTTACGGGCATATATTATAATAGTATCTTTATAGCCGTTAACCTATATCCTAAATCCTCTTATTTCTTACTATGTAATAAAGATACGAGAGTAAAATAATTTTCTTATACTCTTTCAGAATATATTTTATGAATATACGGACTATTAATGGAAATTATTTTAAATAAAAAACGACATCTATTTCGAAGTTCAAGTAAGGATTTATGGTATAATTAGGCCTAAATTATAAAATATCCACTACATTTAAATCTTAAACAAACGAATAAATAAAGCGAACTAGTTAAATGTTAAAAGCTTACTTCTAATATTATATTAACTAGAAGTAAATCAATTAAATTCCGATGTTACGTATCGTTCAATTAACTTATAATACTAGTGGTTATGAAAGTATTAAAAAGATTTTAACAAACATTAATTTTAGTTCTATACCAAAAGTTTATAAGAATATACGAAAAAGATTAATTAATATTAAAATAATCCTTATATTAAAACAACTTACGTAGTTATAGGTAAAAATGAAAATAAAATTTGAATTTGTATACGACTAGATAAAGAAGTATTATAACTAAAAAAGGTTAAAGGGACGAACTTTTAAAAGAGAGAAATAGTTTACTTAACTACTAAAAATATCTAAACTAAGTAACCTAATATAAAGCTTCATTTTAAATATATCAGCATATACAAAATTACTAAGGAATTCTTAAATCATAATTACTAATTAAAACTATTATCAAAAGTTAAACGTTATCCTGTTTTTTCCGTTTGTTTATTCGAATTAATAACGGATATTATTAAGGTTAACATAAGGTTTGAAAAATAAAAGAAGATGTACCGATATAAAAAGTAAAAGAATTTTGAACATACGTAAAAAGAACGGACTTACCTAATACCTGGTTAAGTGGAAAAATTACCCAAACTTCGAAAACATCTAGGAACCCGCCAAAAACCTTATAAATACCCAGCGCCTTCTGAAAAGCCTTTACCTGCAAAACCGGCAACATTCAAAATAGCTTTCCGGGCCGGGTTTGCCGGAAAGGATTAATTAGTGATTTCGGGACCAGATAAACCCGTTACCCCCGCAACCTGAACAGCCTACGCGGCGGCCTTTACCTTAGCTTTTTCTTACTTTTTTATTTTATCTAACGATTATAACCCGCGATTAATCATTGCGATACTTTTCAAGCGAAGAAATTCTTGTTACTAACGCAGCCGTTAAAAACGAAAAATAGCCTTATTTATATCCCGCTGCGCCTAAAGAAGCCGCTTTTCGGTAAAGGCCTCCTCACGCTTTAATCGTTCCTTTTCCCACGAAATATTACGTAAGGAATTAGTCGGAATACCCGAACTATCATAATCCCGTTTGTAAAAAACGCAATTTTAACATAAAGCTACGTTTTTTACTATAATACACTTTTTTTTCTAACGAAGTACATAAAATAAGATATAACTTTAAACACGAAATTTTCGAGACTAAGAAACAGCTTTTTACGCTCCCTTTTTTGATCAAAACGTTGCCGTGGGCTTCGCAATTTTCCTAATAATCCCTTTAGACATAATAAATATAACTAAAAGATAAAAAAGAAAAAAAAAGAAAAAAGGAAAACTTACTAAGTTTGAAAATTTTTGGGGACAAAAATTATGAAGGGGAGAAATCGTGTTACGAACTAACACCTTACCAGCTTAAGTATACGGTCGGGGCAAGACTAGAACAATTACCGATTAAGGTTACGTAGCATGGATCCGAATGGATATACGGATCTAAAGAAATCTATGTATTTAAACAGTAAGTATCCGAAATGATCTCCGGATCTATACGAATTTAATCCACTTATGCGATACGGATCCGAATAAATCCCCGGATCTAAATGGATCCCGATTAAGATATATACGCTTATTAGCATTACCGTTTAAATAAATTATTAGCTTATAATATAACTTAGTTATATAGATTATTTTTAATAATCTGTTATTACTAGACGTAACTATTAAATACGTTATTGCTTAGTTTCCCATGACATTACTGCTAACATAAACCGTACGCCTAGGTTTAATAATTGGTTAAACCCTCAAGTCGGTACACGGATATACCACCTCACCGAATGATTTTTTAGCACATTCTAACTCCGGGACTTTAATCATCTACTTTTCAATATTAATAACATGGAACGGCTGACAAAAAAAGCGAGAATGAACCTAGCCACTCAGGTTAAGAAACAGGACCCGAAACTTGATTATGCGATATTTACCTTTATATATCATGTGGCCTTTTTTACTTTACACGAACGATATATTCGCAAATTTTCCAAACTCGATATTTTCTTTAATTCGCGAAAGTTACGATGGACTGAAAGAAAATGTATTATCAACCGAATTCTTAACCTAAATACGCGGGCGTTTTTTATCCGGCTTTAATACGTTAAAATATAGCGAATCTGTGACTTACTTAACGCGTTACGGCACTCGTTAAAATTAACTAGGCGTTAAAGTTTATACGACGGCAAAAGAAAAAGTTTAAAACCGGTTTAAATCGAAAGGTTAATTACTAAGAAATATTGTACGAAAGTCTAAGGGTATTTCGTAATTAATTTAAGCTTATTAAAGTTATAATCGTAAATTATAATATCGTAAAAAAGGATATTAATAACCTTTACGATGCAAACCATTTAATAAAGCTTTTTATAATATCGAATATAAGAATTATAAATATTAAAAAACGTAAAAAGCCTAAATTAGCGTTAAAGAAATGGAAAATAAGTGATAACTATTTAGATTCTGAATCTTAAAAGTTAAGCATTACCTTTATTTATTATTATGCTATGAAAATCTTACATTAATTTCTGGTGTCCAAAATATTTATTATTACCTGATTAAAAATTTAATAGAAGTTATAACAACTTAATAATAAGCGAATGAAATATAAAATGGATTTAATATTTCGATAAATATGCACGAACGCGTACGAGAGGATTAAAACCTTTTCTTATTCTCGACGACTACGAAAGTTATCATTCGATCGAATTCGAAAAGTATTACGCGAATAACGGCATTATTACGCTTTATATACTTACGTATTTCTTTTATCAGTTTTAACCTTTTAACGTATTTTGTTTTTCCGTTTTAAAGTACGTTTATTCGCTTTTTATCGGAAATTTAATACGACGCTATTATACTTATATCGCGAAAAAGAACTTTGTCGATTTTTACGACGTACTTAAAATTGTTATAACATCCGATAATATTAAATCCGGATTCGTGAAACATGGATATGTTTTATTTAATCTTAATAACGTTCTTTTAAACTTAAATATTTTCTTCAGTTATGTTTATATTAACCGTTTTAGTGCTTACTTCCACCGGTTCCATTTCTACTCCTTCCGTTAAAACCCTCAAAAATATTCGTAAAGTAATAAGATAAGGACATTATTTATAAAAAAGCATTAAAAACTATTAGGGTAGCTCGCCGACAAAAATTGTTACATCGCTTAATCTTTTAAATAAAAGTCACTTAATACTTACCTCAGCTAGCTCAGGCCTCCCTGGCTCGTTCTCCATTTTCTTCGAAGTCACTTAAGTACCGCTACATAACGCTAAAAATCAACCAATCAAACCCCAAATCCCCGTAACGAGCCAGCGAGGCCTGAGTTATAATTATGCGAAAGAGGGGTCCATTCTATAAATTTTTTTTTTAAAAAAACGAAATTCCGTAATAACTTAATAATAAAACGTATTCTTTAATTATATATATATTCATACGAATTCTTACGTTATAACGTATTATCAATATCATACTAATCTTAATTAAAACCCTTTTGCCATTCCTAAACCCTAACGTATCCATTAATTACAGCCCGAATACGTTACGTTATCGTCGCCCCTTTCAAAATACGATAAATCCGAACTTTCCTTATTTTACCGCGTAAGCCTAACAAAACAAAAGGTACGCAAACGTACGTTAAAGTTTTGGTAATAATAACGGCCAGATATAGGTTTCGAAAACTTTATCCGTAGCTGAATCTTTTGCGACGATATAAGCCAAATTTTTAATTCGACCATTCAGATTAACCGGTTAATTAACGTATTAAAAAAGAGCGAATACGTAACAGGTTATCAATATACGATAATTAACAAAAGTTTATAACTTTTATTAATTAAAACCCCATTATTAGCAAATATTATAATACATTATACGGAAAGCTTATAGCTTTTATAAAAAGGCCTGAATTTGGCCGTTTACCTAAAGATTTATTATTCGATATTAAAATAATCCATATTACTTTAAACAAAAGTTAACGGTTTATAAATACGTTAATTTTTAACTGGTTTAAGCTTTTAAATTAGGTAATTATATACCTAAAAAAAAATTAACAATCGTAAAATGCGAAACTAAAGGCGAAACGGTCTCGTAATAATAACGATCCGAATCTTTTTATATATTCTTTCTTTATGGTCCTAACCATTATGGTTAAAATCGTTTCTAAAATTAACGGCCATTATTTAATTTATTTATTAAGCAGGTCTTTATTATTTTTAAAATTATTACAAAATAAAATCGATATATTAAAAAAGTTAAATATTTACCAAAAATATTTTACGTTAAATAAAAATGTAATTCGGTTATTAAAAGTAATAAAAGTAACCGCGTTACTTCTTTTATAATAATACCGTTTTAATTAAAAGAAATTAAAGTTTATAATTAAATACGATAAAGTAATATTATATTTTAATACGATAACTTCAATATTTAAAATTATATTTATAATATAACGTTTCGATACGGTTCCGTTATGCGGAATTTTATTACCGCCTTTATTCGTTATTATAGCCGTATCTTTAAAAAGAAATTAAAATAATTTATATTCCGTTTTAATTAATATTATAAAATAAAATGGTTTTACGAAACGTTATAATAACATCTGGTATTACCAGATATTTCCTGTTTGTTCGTAATTAATATTATCCGGAATTTATTTCTTACTTTTATTAATACGTTTAATAAACAAAATAAGTAAAAGTTTTTAAACTCTTTGAAATTAAAGCGGTTATTATATAATAAATAACGTTCGATTTTATTAGATATAATTAATCAAAATAAAGGTATTATTAAAAATACTTGTATTATTTATTGAAAATTAATTTAGGAAATAACGTACCACACCAGCTCCCCGCTCATACCAGCTCGCCGCTCGTTTTTTAACACTTCACGACAACAAACTCAAATAAGTTAACCATAACACATCAAATTAATTAAAATTAATCGGATTTTTCATTGCTAAACGTCTTTATAATTTCCTGACAAGTGCGCGCATTATGTCCAGGCTTGCCGTAGACGCGATATCGCCGTTCCCTCGTTTTAACCCTCTTGCGACGACCACCTTCAACCGTTGTTGGCTGCATTTTTTCACCACCTTTTTCCTTTTCGGCCAGAAGAGCTTGTCCTTTTTGTATAATAAGTGTCCCTCCTTCTTAAAGACGTTTGTTTTTGGTTTTCCGACGTTTGCTTAAAATATGGTTCGTTTCGCGTAATTAGGCGGTTTCTTTTCGAAAAAGAGCAACTTCGTGCAAAAGTAATAAGTTATTTTTCGTTAAAAGATTAACCGATTTTACCATTTTTGTCGGCGAGCTACCCTGATAATTTTTAATCCTTTTTTGTAAATAACGTTCTTACCTAGTTATTTTATAGATATTTGTAGGGGTTTTTGCGGGAGGGGAAAGATTAGAACCGGCGGAGGTAAGCGGCGAGACCGTCGGTGTAGGTATAACCGGAAGAACTTCCAATTCGGAAAGGACGTTATTGGGATCGAATGGAATAAGTCCAGCTTTTGCAAATCCGGATTTAATGTTGTCGGACGTTATGGCAACTTTAAACGCGTCGTAGAAACCGGCGAGGAAATTTTTTTTCGCGATATAGGTATGGTAACGTCGTATTAAACCTTCGATATAAAGCGAATAAGCGCGTTTTAAAACGGAAAAATAGGAAACGTCGAGAGGTTAAAGCCGATAGGAGGAATACGTGGGCATATAAAGCGTAATAATGCCGTTATTCGCGTAGTATTTTTCGAATTCGATCGAATGATGGCTTTCGTGGCCGTCGAGGATAAAAAAACGTTTGGTTCCTTTCGTACGCGTTCGTATATGCTTATTAAAATGTTAAATTTATTTTAAACCTAATTCGTTTATTATTTAACCATTAAGATTAATACCGACTTTCCAATCGGTTAGTAATAAGTTATTACGATACTAGGAATTAAGGTAGGTTTTTCCCGCCAAAATAATAAATAACGGTATAGTCCAACCTTGCAAATTAACAGCCTATATAACTGTAACCCATTTCCGATTACCTTATTACGCTTATTTAGGTTTTTCACGTTTTTTAGCACTTGTAATTACCATGCCCGATGCCATAAAAAGCCCCATTAAGAAGTTCGTTTCGTCGAAATTGTAAATATCCTTTTCTGCGATGCCATATTTTGCGATTGTAACCCGAACGAATTCGAATTACTTACGAAATACCTCTGGATTTTCGTATAATATTTTTTAATAATTAATTTTCCGATTTAAACGCGTTTGGAGCTTTTCTTGCCGTTTAACAAATTTCGACGCCCAATTAACCCCGACGCGTTTTGTAACGCGTTAGGTGAGTAATAAATTTGCTATATCTTTAACATGCTAAAGCCGGATAGGAAACGCTTGCGTATTTAGGTTAAGGATACGGTCGATAATCGCTTTTTTTTCGGTTGGCGTTAATTTTCGTAAATTAAGGATAATATCGGCTTGGGAAGCTATACCGTTATATCGGTCTTTTAAGGTAAATTCGGAGACGTTATATATCGCATAAAGACGTTTATAACTAAGTTTCGGGTTCCGATTTTTAGCCTGAACGGTTAGGTTCATTTTCGCTTCTTTTGTAAGCCGTTTTATGTTGTTGGTGTTAAAAAATGAATGATTAAAGCTATATGGTTGAAATGGTAAAAAAACGAGCGGCGAGCTGGTGTGAGCGGGGAGCTGGTGTGGTACGTTACGCAATTTTAAAAAAGAAATAATTTTATTAATTTTCGAATTATTTTTATCTTATCCATAAGGATTAAAAGATAACCCGTTATATTTGGAAAATATAGGCCAATTAAACCGAAGGAGTTAACCCATATAATAAAAACCGGTAATTGTTACGGTTCGAGGGTACCGTACAGCTCCAGGACATGTATACGGCTGTAAGCACCAGGATGATTGCCACGATTGCGATCATTCCACCGATCTTTTGCCCTGGTGGTGTAGCGGTATGGTGCAGCCGTAACAGTAATTTCTTTCCGTTTTTATTTTGTTTTATATATAGATATATTTCCTGCTTATATTTATGCGTACCTATTAATTTGATAATATCGACGGGGTGTATATAACGTAAGCAACTTTAAAGGCGGATCGTTAATTCCTAAATAAGATAACGTAATTATATTAAAAATCGCCGAAGTTTTATTTATTCGAACCTTTTATTCTTTATATATATAATGTTCGCATATTTACGTTATTTTTGCAAATATTACGCGATCGATACGAACTATTCGTAAAAAAAACATTTGGCGTATACGGAATTATTAAAAATAAATCGATCGAAAATCTTTTTTCGAAAATCTAACTTACCGAGTTTATTAAATATACATGTTCCCGGTTGACCGTTATTAAATTCAAACCATCGCGTATAGCATAATTTTAAAATATTTTAGTTACGTTAAGTAAATAAGGGAAATATTACGGAATTTTAATTAGAACGCGTAAATAAATAACGGTTTATTTAATGAAGACTTTTTATCGTTATTTGTTAATATTACGTTATTTGATAATATAAATAATTTATCGGATAATTCATAAATATTTTATTTTTTAATTCGGGAATATAATTAACGTATATTACTTTTTAAATAACGTAATTTTAATTAGGACGTTTCGGAAGAAGTTCTTTTATCGGCTAATTATAAAACCGGCTATATTCTTAATACGGATAATATTCTGTAAGGTAATAATTTTTTCGATCCGATTATTAATAATAACCAACCGTTAAATAATATAATTTTTATCGATAAAAAATTCCGAAATTATTACCGTTTCTTTTAAAACGCCTAAATCTATTTATACCTTTTATATGCTATATATTATGACGACGTTGGTTATATTAAACGGTTAATACCGATATTATCCGTCGTTTTTTATAAGGCCGGTTAAAATAATTATGGTAAAAAGATACTTTAGTTCGATTAAGTATTACGTTTTATAATATTAAATCGAATATTTAAGCATTTAATTTTTATATTAAGTTTGGCTTTTATAGAATCCCGGAAGAAAATATAAAAAGTATTTAATTAAAAGGGCGAATATTCTAACTTATGGCTTATTAACGAACTCCGCCGATCGAAAAATAATATATATAACGTTAATATTATCTTTTTCCGAGATTCGTTTTTAATTAAATACCGTATGTTCTTTTAACGCGAATTTTATATACGTTATGCGTTTTTGTAAGATAAGCGTTATATTATTCGAAATTTCCGTACGGAAATTTTTAACGTTTATATTTTTTATTTCGTAATTTTTAGCTTATTAAAAATTTTTTATTTTGGGTTAAAAGAAATGGCTGGAAATCCGAAAATATTTTAACCGTGGGCCGTAAAGTTATAAAGGTTAGGTTTACCGATTTTAACGATACCGTATTTATTATTAACGACGAAAATAAATTTAATTAGTTAAATATAATAAATAACGAAAATTAATTTATAAATAATTGTAACGTAATTATCAGCGTAATTTTTAATCAAATTCGTTAAAAATAATTCAATTTCGGACGACCGTAATATCTTATATACGAAAAAGTATTATAATATCTTAATATACATTATAAATAATTCGGTAAATAATCTCAATTAAGATTATCCGTTATTTTGTACGTTATTATCGAATAAATAAAGTAAGGATTTAATATTAATTTTAATATAACTTATTATTCCGTATAATCTTAATTAAAACCTTTTAATTTAAAGGTTTTATTTATAATAATATTATATAATCTTTTCATATTAAAATAAATTAACGTATTAATAATGTCGTATTATTTATAATTAAATATATCGTATAATCCTATATTAACTTATATATTTCGTATATAATTAACTTATTAATTAACGTTTTTACTTATCTTTTATAATTTCTGCCTTTACCTTTGCCTTTTTTCGAACGTTATTATAATTTATGTATTAATAACCTTATTTATATTAATAAGACTTAAGATTATTTTCGTCCTGGGCGTTATAGCCGGGTTTAAGTTTTCCTGGAAATCTTTATTCGGGTTATATAATAATACCTTATATTTTAAGATTACGTATAAACATTTTGTACCACGTTTTTATGCGTAATTTGCATACTTATTACCCGCATAATTCCGTAAATTATAACATTCATAAAACGGCTATATAATATGTACCTTTTAATTTGTCGGTTCGGTTTATAAAGTTATAAACCTTTTTTCGTATCGCTTATAAGGTATTCGGTTTATATATCCTTTCCGTTAAATTACGAAAACCGTAATTAATCGAATATCCTTAATTAAGTCTGTAATATAATAACTTATAAAGCCCGCATAATCCGCTATAACGTAAATCTTATTTTATCGAGCGTTACTTTTCAAAATATTCCGAACGGTAATATTAGCATTTAACGTTTATGTAAGTATTAGACCTTATAAAAATAAGAAATCCTATTTATAATATAAGCCTTTCGTAATATTATCGAATTCAGAAATTATTATTAATCGTAAAATTTACCTAATTAATATACGGTCGATTTAACGTTAAAACGTAAAATATTTATAATTTTTTAATTTTTCCTTATATTAATATAACCTTATAATATAAATTTGGTATCTGGAATCGGTTACGTATAATATGCGTTTTTTTATAAGGTACGTTCTAAATTTTAAAACAATTAAATATCATTTAATTAATAGGAAATTACTTTAATTAGGATAAAACTTTAAGTTATAATATATTACGGGTTATTTTGGTAATAATTCTAATTATTTATTAATTTAGGATCTTATTATCCGTCCTTAAGGTTATTTTTTGGTAATATTATTAATAAATTCAATATATTTAATGAAAGGTTTAAAGTTTGCCGGATATATTTAAAGTATATTATCGTTAGGATTTTTTAAAAAAAGCTTTTAATATATTAATAACGTTATTTATATTATATAATATTATATAAAATATGAAGGTATATTTTATGATAAATATTTAAAATATTAAATAATATAAATACGTTAATCTTATTTATTATAATATTAAAGAATATAAAAAGATATACGGAATAAAAATATATTATATTAAAATAAATAATATTAGTTATATATCAAATAATTACAGTAATTATATTCGGTATGTATTTAAATAAAAGAATTTTATAGATTATTTTAAATAATTCGTTATAAAAGAAAGTTTCGTATAATTTATTTACGTTTATTAATTCCTTCTTTATACGTTATTATTTCGTTATAAGAAAAAATAACGTTAATTTTTAAGTTAATATTTAACAACTTATATAAATTTAATTATTTGTACACTTATAAATATATAATTTTAAATTATATATATATATTAATTCTAATTATATATATTACTTTCGGATTTCTTTATAACTTATAGATTATCCATAAGCTTCGTTTATATATTATAAAACGTTACATATTTTCTTTTTAATATTAACAATTTCCCTCGCATATTACTTAATATATAAACTTTACCCGTTTATTATATTTTATACCTTAAATTATTATTTCCCGTTTTAATTAGTTAAATATATTACCGGTAAGCTTCTTATATCCTTAGATTTGTTATTTATAAATACTTTTATAATAATACTTAATATTATGCAATTATTATAATAAAGTTACCGCCGTTTAATAAAGCGTAATATAACGATTGCGTCCTAACGTAATATGGCGACTTAACAAAAAACTGGAATATATATGATAATATAAATGCTATTAAGTTAACGTTCGATACGAATTATATTAACTATAACGCCATTTTCCTTACCTTCTTTATAATTATATATATTTTCTTTCCAAATTTTGCGCCAGTTAATAAATTATTTTATTATACTTTTAAATAAATATTTAATAAGTTGTAATACTTTAAGGCCTTAATAAAATAGGATTTATTAGTATATATATAAAAGCGTAATTTATTTACCGTTATATAATCCTTAACGTATACTCTATTTATAATAATATCGGAATGCTATTTAAATAAATATTTCAAGGCTTTAATTATATATATATAACTTATAAAATATTAAAAAAAACGTATTTATGTATATTAATAATATTTAAAGTTAATCTTTACTACCGGAAGACGAAATTACAAAATGGCATATAGTATTATTCGTTTTTTTCGTTATGTTAAATTATAACCGTAAAGTTAACGAATTAAAAATTACGAATTATTAAATAATAATTTCTTAAAATCGTAAAGTAGGTATCCTTTATATTATAAATTTAATGACCGTATTTTATTTAAGAAAACGTATAATTCGGGCCCTTAATGGTTTCCGCAAATTTATAAATAATAATAATTTGCATAATATAAATGGTACCAGGAATATAGCCATCTTATAGTTCTGGTTAAAATTATAAAACCGTAAAACCTTTTACGATTATATTATATGGATATTATTTTCATGATATTAAATAAAGCAAAAATCCGCCTTTATTTACAAACTTATAACGAGTAAATTATTATATATAGAAATTGGTTTTATAAGTATCGTGGCATATTCGGTGCTAATACCGAGGCCTTTGGTAGTTATCCATCATATCCGATTTTTCGTTTACTTATATAGGATTCCGACCTAAAAGAATTCCGAAATTTACCCGCCATCCTAGTTACGCCAAAAAAGAAACAGCCCAGTACCAAGCAGCCGAAACCCCGTACCTTTATAGGTTTTGCACCTTAAAGAAGTTTCAAAAGCTGCAGCCGGAGATATCGGTAAACCTTAACTTAAGATACTTATTAAGGTACCTATTAATATACGATTTATTTAAGGTTTTAGCGAAATTACCTAATCCGATAAATTTATTATTATCAAAGTCTTTATCAAAACTGCGACGAAATATACGACGGGAATCGGGAAGTACTAATCAGGACCTTAAACTAATTACCATAAAAATACCGTAATTATCAAGATCCCCAGCCAAAAGAATTTAACGTACGCGGTAGGCCTTAGAGAAAGGTGGCAAAAGGCCGGCTCCAAAGGACACCACTTCCGGTAACGGAAAAACAAAATTATAAAACGTACGAATTCCGGATTTATTATAAAACCGGGATCCTAAATATCTCGAGCTGGTACCTAAAGAAAAGCGGACGTTGGAATAGCTATACCTATGGCGAAAAAAATGACCTTCTTAATATTAGGTAAAGATTATCCATATTATTTATTTATCCGTATAATCGATCCTTTACGCTAATTAATTAACTTAAATCAAAATACCCTAAAGGTTAAAAAGGATAAAAACATTTTAAAAATTAATACGATAAGCTCGAAAAAAAGGACCGGAAAGCAGAATTTAAAAAATATTAATTCGGTATTATAAATTAAGGGATATAAGTTAAAAAGTATAATTTGCTAATAATTACGATAAATTATAATTTATAACGTATTATATTAAAATCTGTTAATATCCTCAATTTATAACGTTTATTATATATCCGTAATAATATATAATTAATCCGGATTAAGAAAATTTAATATCCATAAACTATTTAATGAATTTAAAATTAATAAAATAAATATAATAAGTAAAAAATGTATTAATAATATTACTGGTATTATTTAGTTATTCTTTTATGCGATTAAATTATCCTAATATAAAGGGGATATGGTTTCGGATTTTAAGGCGACGTTTATATCCCGTAAAAGCGGAAGTAAGCTGGCGAAATATACCTATAACATCCCTTACTTTAACGAACTCGAAAATATACCGTTAAAAGCCGTAAAAGGTTAAAACGTCCGTTTTAATCTTTAATATATCATAACGTTTATTCCGTAAAGACGTAAATAAGCTGGCGAAATATATTTATAACATCCTTTATTTTAGCAAACTTAAAAATATACCGTTAAAAGCCGCGAAAAGTTAAAACGTCCATTTCGACCTTTAATATACCCTACTTATTAACGACCGTAACCCCGTTTCGAAACTAAATACGTTATTCGTTATCCATTTTAATTAAGACCGGCCGGATTTCGTTTTTTGATTTTTTATTTAATATCGCAATTATTATTAGTATCGGATAAAAACCGTTTATTTTTATCGCGTAACTTTATAACCTTAATAAGGATTATTACGTCGGTTTTATTTTCCGATATATTATTTATAACGTCCGGTTACGTATTATCGCCTTTTGGTAATGCCGGCGACTCCGGTAACGATATAAAAATAAACGAATTATGCAAATATAGGTACGGTAATAAAAACGGTTCCGGTAAATCGGAAATATTAAGGAAATATAGGCTTTAAGTTAACGTTATAAATAATAAGAATAAAGGCGGCTTTTAATTAAAACGATTTAAAATATTACGAATTACGCGTACAAGTACGGGCGTTACGATAGCCGGGTTTGCGACCTTAAATCGCGAAAACGTATAAACCGTATGCCGGATTAGTATTTAAATAACTGGGATTATAATCGAATGTTTAATAATTAGTTTAAACCGAGTAGTTATACAAGGCGTACCTTAATCAAAACCGCGCGTAACTTATGGCAGCTTCGCGATTTTTTCCGATGTTTATTAAGTTTATAACATAATAATAATACGTACTTTATATAAATCGGTCCGAAGTATAAGGATATAACGCCGTTATTTTAGGTTAAACGAATGCCGCCGTTTACGGAAAGTTTTCCGTATTTTTTATAAAATAAAAAAAAGGGCTTTTTCGTAAATTAAATAAAACGCAAAAAGGAAGCAATCTTTTAAAACGTTTTACGATTATTACTTATCGAATCCGAAAACCGTTTTAACCAAACTAATTATATTCGGAACTAAATAAAAACGTTTAATTTCGTTTAACTTAATTAAAAACGTATTAAGCAAAAACCGTTTAAGTTTAATAAAAATAAACGTTTATTTTATTACTTTATCGCCAAACGGAAACGATCGCGCAAAAAATAATTCGTTTATCCGTCGTTCATACCAGGATTTGATTATTTCTTAAGCAACCTTTTTCAACGAACCGGGTTTCAATTATTTCCATATAAATATTTTCGGATTCGAAAATTCGGGTATATAGATAAAATTAAGCGTACATAAATTATAACACGGTCCAACCGGAATAAAGTTATTATGGTTCTTTTTTAACATAATAACTTTATTTTCTTTTAAATATGTTAAAAACGCCTTCCGTATATATTCGCCGTTAAATAACGGATGTTATTAAAGCTTTATTTTTATCTTATTCCGCAGATCGAAATTATTTTATATTGGAAATGTACGAATAATACAAAGATTATGTTAATTAACCGCAGGATAAAATTAAGATTCGATAATTATCTTGTCGTAATTAAGATCGTTCGCGATAAATTACGTATCGTTTTCCGTATTATTAAAGCCGGTTACGTTAATTTCTGTTAAGGTATTTATGTTTTTATAAATAATACCTTCCTTAATATACCGGATTTGGTTTTTCTTCGCCATTTTAGTTTTTTCTACTGTAAACGGTTTAATTCCATATTTATTAAATACCTAATAAGCTGCAAATAAAATAACTTGTTTATAATTAACCATATTAAATCGCTTATAATTACAAACCGCTTAATCAAATAATTACCATAAATCCTTTCTCGAAAAGGTTTTCGGTATTTCCTATTATATTACCCGATTAATATCCGGAATATTCATACTTAAGTTAAAAACGATAGTAAATATTACGAGACGGATAAAACTATTAAGCTGCTTTAATTTATCGTATACGCGAATTTAATCCCCGTAAGGCATTTTGGAATTATAAAACTTAATAATCTTTTTTATAACTTTCGATAAATACCCCCGGCTTATTATAATCCTAATTAAGTAATTACCAATATGTATAATTTTCGCTTTATTATTAATATAAATAATGGTTTTAATAATAATACGCAAGCTATTAAATTAAATTTAAAGGATATTATTTACTAACTCGGATATATTAACTAGCAAAAAGTCCAAATACGCTTAATTCGCACGTTAGCCTTTAGATATAAAAAAGATAATAATATTAATTTCGGGACGATTGATATTAAAACGCCGGACTTTTATTTTATAACTATGTCTAATTAAACCTTTAACTTAATTAAAGCCCTTATATTTTGCGATCTTCTTTTTTATAACGTTACTGGTAATTATTATGTACGCAAATTAATATACGTAAACAGGAAAAATAAAACGCAGGTTACGGATATTAATATATCCAGACCGGAAATCTTTTTATTCCGATGATAAATATATTTAATTAATAATTACCAAACCATATCGTCCTTTGAAAATAAAATTCAATATAATAATGTGGAACTAATCGTTGGATAGTTATTTAAAACTGAAAATAATATAATTATACTATCCGGTAACTATACGTGCAAATATTTCTAAATCGAACTTTTTCGTCTTTACAAATATTAAAATAAAATCAAATATGGCATTATTAATATAAAAACTCGTTATTTTGCGGCCAACTTAACTAAAGGTACGATTTGGATAATAATAAAGTCGGTTATTAAAAAAAAGACTTAAATAATTGAGAATTTTTTAAAGTTTATTTTAATAACGAAAAGAATATTAAGCTTTTCCAATACCAGATTATATACCGTATTTACCTATTCCTTCCGTAAAATACGGCCTTGCCCGCTAAGTATAGCATTTAATACAAAACGAACAAACCGACGGCGCAAAATCTTTATATAGTTATCGGCTATATATGTAACGTTAACGTATGGATTAATTACGTTCATATCGGAAAGACACCGGTAGAACTATCGGATAAGGATAAATACGTCGCTTTGGAATATTAAGTCCTCGAAAATTTAGGGTATATACCTTAAACCCTTTAATATATTGCCTACATTTAGTTGATTAAAACGAAAATATGTTTCGGGGCTTATTATAGGCAATCTTAAGCCTTATATATTATTATTTTAATTTATAGGGTTATATTATTATCGTATTAACGGAAAGGGGGTAGAAAATTAAAACATTGAATTGGGACGGGGATTATCGAAGCTGGTGTATGCAAGACATCTTGATCGGTTGCTTGGGAAAAGGAATTGTCGGGCGTGCCTTGGTTCTCTAGAAGACTACATACAAAAGTTGCCAGGTCAGAACTTTATAGACCGTCGTCGACCCACTGGATGTCGCTCTATTGGAGCCCACCGGCGAAGTGAATGGAAGCAGCTAGAAGCAGAGCTGCAGCTACGCTGCAGAGCTACAGCTGCACCCATACTGCACCCTACACCACTTCAACATACCTAAAACGAAGTTTTTAATCATTTTTTGGGCGCGTTTTATTAATCGCGACTTAATTAAAACTAAATATATATAAGGAAATAAAGACTTTAATTTTATATTAACTTTTCGTAATTACAAAATAGGTGGTATTAGATTAAAGTTATGTTTAAAAAGTTCGAATTAAAGATTTTTAAAGATTTATATAGGACTGCCTAGAACGGAGCGAAAAAATCACAACTTGCTATCAGGCCCTATTTTTAAGGTTTTGGTGTTTTTGTGGAGAGTTTTCTTAAAAGGGTTTAATTGATACATTAAACCCCTGCAGCTACTTCTTGACAGAAAGCTCTAGCCACGGCTGCGCCTGCGGCGCAGCCACAACCTCAAAAATAAATCCTCATCTCGATAAGGTAACTTAATACATTAGTATGAAGTTATTCTCTTTAAATAAAAGTCGATTAATTACGCGAAATTAATTGTACTCATAATAAACGTCGGAGGGTTAAAGATAAATATTTTTAAAAACGAGGAATACTTATTATACAAAACGGAGAAGTTGTTTTAGCCCAATAGAAAGAGAGTGGTAAAGAGTTACGGCTAATAACGGCAGAAGATAGCCGTCATAAAAGGGTTAAAATGAAGGAACGAAAATATGGCGTTTCCGGCAAGCTCGGATATAATGCGCGTACTTATAAGAAATCTGTGAATACGTTTAGCGATAAAAAAATCCGATTAATTTGAATATATTGTTCCGGAATTCTAGAAATCATCTCGTGAGATAGTGCATCCGGTGAGGTGGTGTGAGACGTTACGATGTTATATTAATTAAGAATAGAACATAAACATATATATAAAATATATATTAATATTAAAGCGATTTTTATATTAGAATAGTTTAAACAGTTATATACAAAAGTTAAAACAGAATTTAAATTTGTACGTGATTAAACAAAACGGTATTATAATTAAAAAGAATTAATCCTTTAAAATCTCTAAAAAGCAAAAATAATTTATTTAACGATTAAAAATATGTAAATTAAACTATTAAATAAAGAGACTCAGTTTTAAATATATTAGTATATATAAGAGCTCTGAAAAGTTTTAAAGATCATTATGAATTAAAACAGTTACTTAAAATTAAACTTTATCTAATCTTTTATATCTCCTTATTCGAATTAAGAGTAAATATTAAATGATTTAGCTTAAAATATAAAGAAAGAATAAAATAAAATGTAATAACATACGAAATAAAGAAAATTCTAAATATACGCAAAAAAGACGGACGTACTAAATACCTAGTTAAATAAAAGGTTATGTAAGGGAATGGCCCCGGGGCGTTCCCTACTTAAGTGCGGACAAGGACTTCCAACGCCAATTGGCGTTGGAACTGCTGATCCTTTGGATCACGTGGCGGAGTGGCTAGTCCTTTCTATTCCCTTACAGGTTACTCAAATTCCGAAAACATTTAAAAAAACCCCTAAAAATCTTATAAACATTTAATATCTTTTAAAAGTTTTTTACTAATAACGCCGGAAATATTAATACAAATGCCTTAAATTTGATTATCCGCAATTAATTAATCGTTATTATTAACCTCAAGTTAATTAGTTACCTTTGCGGCCGATGTAGCTACTTTAACTTTTAACCTTTCTTTTTATTTTTTTAAAACGTTTCAACTTTTTTATAAATTTTACACCTTTAATATTACGACGAAATATTTTAATACTACGACAATAAAGAAACCGCCTTTGTTTTTGTAAGCGATTACGTTTGTTAGCAGCGGCCCGTAACGCCTTTCGGGTTTAATTTTCTTTACGTTTTAAACGATTCTTTTTACGGGAAGATTTCTAATATTTTATTTCCGATAGTCAAAAAATGTTATAAAGATTGTTATAATAAACGTAACATATATATTTCAAAGAACTACGGGTGATTTTAAAAATTATCCTTTTATTATAACGGTAATAAAGATTACGTTAAAATTAAAACGTTAATGCGTTAATAAAAACAAGGTCATTTAATAAAACCTACTATAATAAATATAAAAACGAATTACTGACTTTAACCGATAAGTAAACAAATTAATCTTTATGAATAAAATTCTGAAAAAAAGGAAATCTTCTTATAATTAAACAATTTTAACTTTCTATAAACGGTTAAGTTTTTAAAAAAATTAACCCCGATTTAAATTAAAAGGTTATGTAACCGGTTTAAAGGTCTTGAAATATTAAGCACATCAAACCATTTAAGTCGCCAGAAAATCTCAAAGGATTTAACGATTTTAAGGGATTAAGCCCTTTAATTACTTTAAGCGAAGACGAAAATATAGACGCTCGTTAGTATTATGACATAAATATTATTAATTTATAATATAAGTTGATTACTGATATTATTTTCAACAATTTGCTATTATCAGACGTTATCATCGCATACCATATTATTTTATTTCCCTCGATATTACTGCCAACATAAACCATACGACTAGCTTTAATAATTGGTTAAACCGACGAGCCGTTATATTATTACTAAATAAAAGGTTATAACCTATAACAGTTAACCACTTTAATTAATTATTAAATCTAAATTATAAGATACATATTAATAATAATATCATAAAAAAATGTAAGTAATAAAATATACGACAATTACGTTTAGTAATAGCAAATTATTAAAGGTAACTTAAGAAACTAAGTTATCTTATAAGCTGGTAATTTATTTCAGTTATAAGAAGGGTAATAAGTGTATATATATAATCGTTTTTAGCGTATTCGTCATTGCTTGCTATTGTTCGTTTTGCTTATTAAGATCTAACGAGTCCCTGTAAGTCGAATAAGCACGTTATATAACTTTGATAATATGGTCGGACTTGCCCGACTATTTTTGGAGAGTCAAGACCGTTCAGGCCATAGCATTATCTCGAAATTGCATATTGCGGTAACTTCGAAGTAGGAACTTTATTATATTCCTTGATTATCTTTTGCTTAAAGATATTATAATATTTTCTTTTAAGATATAAAAGCTTTAATTATTAGTTCCTAACAGCTGGGGGGATATATTAAACTTGGGTAAAGGATTAGATCTGTTAACTAAGCCGTGGCTTAGCTAGCTTTGTTACTAGTGGAGGAGGCTGCTGGTTGTCTCCGGTATAGCTTCTCTCAGTTGCGACTGTTTTATGTGTACTCACGGAGGCTTTGTTATCCTCCTTTTCCAGATAGGACCTCTTAGAGGTCAGCCTGATAATATCTTCTTTTCTAGCCATTCATATGCTTTAGTGTGTGATGTCAAGGTCTCATAGCTTGGCGGTTGCGCAATTCGTTGCGCAATCCGTGGACTCCGGTGGAGTTTATTTGACCTCTGGCCTCACCTACTATTTCACAGAGGCAGTATCCAGGCTCGTTCAAATGTCGTCGTGAGGGCTAGGCAGGATTCATTTGTGAGCTGTAGCAAACTGACGGAAGAACAATCTATGCATTCGAAGACAAGCATAAAAACCTTAAACCCGGTCCTTACTGGTATGTCTTTTATCCCTCCCCTGCTATCTTTTCGCGAAAGGAGCAGTGCCGTTGTATGTCATGCTCAGCCGCTGTTTCTAGACTCACCTTGGCCAACGCACCTGGCAATGAAGTCGCTTCTTAGGCGCCTGTGAGACTGTGCGCCCCTTCTCAGGGAGTCGCTAAATCATGCGTGATCTGAGCACTCATCGGAAAGCTCATCCTCGTTACCTAGCTTGGCATCGAGCGAGTGGACAACGATCTGGCTCCGTGCCCACCGGTTGTCGGCTCGAGTGCGTTTTGCCGCACCAGGGTAGAGGCCAATGCAGAAGGAACACCTGGGAGCTGAGCAGTCGTTGCACCTTCTGGGCGGATAGTCTACTTGAGACGAGGCCGCCGTTGACGCTGACGGTCCAACCATGCTGCCTACATTGCTGGAAACCACGCCCTTGCTGCCCAGAGAGCAACGGGTTGTGTGGCGAATTAGTCATGATTTCAAACGTCCTTGCCAACTCCTGCGGGCGGAACAGTTCGAGATGCTGCCTGTGTCGCCTCTTTGGTACTCTGCTGCGCAGAGTGGATATAGAGTCATCCCGTTAGTGAAGCTAGCTACGCAGTGATCAGACGTGCATTATCTCCGGATGTTTTATGACAACGGAGTACTACCAGAGGATCCCACGGTTGATGGCCAAAATAGGGTGATTGAGAACAGAAGACTACCTATGATTTATTCGACCTTGGAATGCGCTACCTGCTCACGCGGCATAAGCTCGGCCCTACATGTTCACCTCATTGACCGCCGATTTTCGTCGCTTTATTCGCCGCCTCAACTGCGATGCGAAACTCATCAAGCAGCTTGTCTGTATCCTCGAGCCCAACGGAGACTCTGATTTGCGTCGGCTTCAAGCCATATTGTGCAGCCCAATCAAGCCTTTTCCCATACGTACACATCGTGTACGCAAATGCCAGTGTGGAGGGCGCGCCCAGGTGCACGCTCTTGTGTATGTTAAGGTTGTCGTAAAAAGTTCGTGTGGTAGTAAGGTCATGCAGCTCAACACTGAAGACGCAGCCGTATCCTGGTGTGAAATCGGGTGTTGCAGGACGCATGAAGCGTTTATAGTGCACCCCTGAAGGATTGACCGAGGGGTAGTGGATTTGGCGAATGGCACTGTTCGGATCCTCGGCGCAGGACTGGAGATATTGGACGACGGCACTGGCGTTGCTGTTCAACTTGGATGTACGAGCCAGATAGTCGCGACTGTTACGTTCTATTGCCACGGCGTCATACAGGTAAAGCTCTGGAACGTACTGTGCGTCAAAGATAGCCTTGAGCTCGTGGTATTTGGGAGATGCGGAATTGAGAATCGCTGTTCCACCAATAGCATCGGCGTATCCATTGAAGGACTTGGTGATGGAGGTAACCAGAACATCTGCCACTGAAAGTACGTCGATGTTGGACCAGCTGCCAATGGTGTCGTCAATGCCGAGGACGACATCGTACTCAGTCGCTAACTCGCGGAGTCGAGTAATATCTGGCGACACGAGTAGAGGATTGGCAGGAAACTCAACCCATATAGCTTGCACCTTTTGGCCCTCCGCGCGACTGTCTTGAAGATAGCTTTCAAGCTCGTCAAGTTCCTGGTCAGTGCCAAGGCCGAAGAACATGCTGTTTGGGCCGAACTGCTCCAGTGCTGTGATAGTATCCATAAAGGCCATCCCAAAAAGAATGGACGTGCCCTGGTAACGATTGACCATGTACATATGGGGTTTGAAAATGGAAGCCATGCCAGACTGGTAAAGATAGATGTCAGCAGGGGATACCCGTCGACCAGGGTCCAACGACGCCCGTGCGAGATACGAAAGGATCCTTTCTCGCAGAGTTTGGTGGGCAAGGCCGTCGTATCTAGACCTATCGATCTCGACATCGGTAACAGGCACTTCTCTCATCTGATCCATATGACCCAAGTTGGCTTCTGCAAATCGAGAGGAAACACCAACGCCAGGGGTGCTCCAGAAGCCGGCAACAACAGGGCGCTTGTCTGATGGGAAAACAACAGCTAGAAAGGGATCCTTTGCAACAAAAGCACGGATCGTGATCTCGGCAGCTGCGAGGGGCCGCCTGTCAATACCATTGTCTCGTTTGCTAGAAGTGCCGTATTCGATACACTGTCTGGCTGATTGGATCGAGGGGAACAGATAACAGGCCATGCTTTGACCTCCAACATGTTCAAGCACAGCTTCTGAGAGCTGCTGAATTGCATGAGTGACGATTCCCTCCCTCGTTGGATACGGCTGCCCGGGCTTACCTGAGCAATATCGCGATGCGGCCTCGCGCGAGGGTAGGTATTCTTGAACTTGGCGACGACAGAGGCCGAGTCATTGGCGAACTTCTCGACATTCTCCCACTCCTCACCCATGTGAACAGTTACTGCATGGCGAGGGGCTGGCGGAACTGCCTCACCAAAGCTGGTGGTGATCTTCTTGGACATGATCGGGCCGGGCTGGCGGTTCGGAGTGGTTTCGATCCCTCATAGAAAAGATAATTCAGGATACAAGAAAATAGATGAAGAGGGAAAGAGTTTGCGAGTAGAGATTGACTGGCGCCTACAGGAGATTTATACTACATTTAGCGTAGTCATGAAAGATCAAATGGGATTGTGAAACTTGATGTGGGGCTGTGAGTGTCATGCAACGCCCTATGTGGTGACAAGGCGTTATTGACCTTGGGAGGTGCTCGAAATCTGCCAATAAGCTTGATTCAACGCAAGTCCAGTACGGCCAGGTGACACTAGACACTTACGCACCTGTGCCATTGAACGCCCTATGTACCATGAAGAATGCACAGTGCTTGCTGGTGCTCACCTACGATTCGTCTACGATGTAAGTGCAGTAGGAAGGATCCGGCCGTATTAGCTAGAGGCTGCAATCACCATCTAGCAATTCACCACAATATCCCCCAGATTACCTCGAAATGGGACAGATTACAGCGTAGGGCCTTCGTCGGCCCTGGATCCTTGGTGCGGACAGCTTTTCAAACCGTCATGTCTTGGTCTCTTCAGGTCCTCGAGGACCAGTCTTCCCCAACAAAAGCGTCAACCGAACCTGCTAAGTTTGCCCTTGGAGAGCTTGCGCGAGATATTCAAGGCGACCAATTATCCGGGCACAGGAGTTTATGATATATAGGCAGTAACAGTACCTTGACTTGCCGGACTTCCTCAGCTCAACCTGCGCTCGACTTAATAATATCAGCTATTCCCTTCAATTTAGAGCAATCGCAAGGAGAATGCTGAGTTCACGCCCTTCACGCTATCCAGTTTTATATCTGTATCGAGCTGCGGAATGGTATCTTGCACGAAGCAATGGACTCCTTGCTTGCCGAGCATGCACCACTGGAAAAGAGGACGGTACGGGAGAAACGGCATTACAGATCGCTGCTTGGAAAGGCTCTACTGTGTGCGTCGAAAAACTTCTGACTCAAGGAGGGAATCAAGATGGCATGGGTACTCACGGGTAGGCACTATTGATCGTTACCACTCGATACGGGCACAGTGCCATTAAGTTAAACACCCCCTAACGCCCCATTGCTACCAGATATCTTATATACTAATAACTAATTAAGGAAAATAACAAGCATAAATACACACATATAATGAAATACCTTTTTTAAAAAGAATTAATAACAAGGGTTTCCATACTTAAAGATTACTTATAGTAAATATTAATAAAACGAATTTAAATTTTTCAAAAAATATACAAAGGTTATTACCTAATATTAATAAATATATAATAGGACATATTAAGGCTAAATAATATCTTTATAACAAATTATTAACTTATATCATTTTACTTTTATAATTATATACATTTTAAATATATTAAAAGAAGACTAGATTCTATTATATATAATATCTAAATATGAATTCTGCTATTCTATATACAATTAAAAGACTATAATAATAATATATAACTTTGATTTAATTAAAGAATATGTTAAACAAATTATTATAATTATAATATAATGTACTATATAAGAGAATGGTCTACGCAAGCGAACTGTTTAATTTTGTTAACAATTTAACCATCTAACTTTATTGTTTACTATTGAATATTAACCTTATAAAACGTTTTATAAAAGAAATCTAAAATGGATTTCATCGTTTAGGTGAAAAGGTAAAGCCGAACACTTAATTTTAAAAAGTCTAATTCAATATATAATATTATTAATACCACTTTATAGGCTCGACATAATAATAGACGTACCTAAACCGATATCTATTTTAATTTGCTAAAATTAAAGGGGAAAGAAAGATAATTAATTATCGACCGGGTTCTTAATTTAAATTAGTAAATGTTTCCTATCCGGCTTTAATACAATAGAAATATCACGAATCTATTATTTACCTAACGCGTTACATTACGCACTAGTATTATTTACCTAACGCGTTACATTACGCACTAGTATTAATTAAATATCGAATTTTACTAAACTGTAAATTGAAAGATTAAATTCCGTTTAAATATAAAAAATCGATTATTAAAAAGTATGAGACGAAAATCTAGAAACATTTCGTAAATAGTTCGAACTTATTCGAGTTATAATTATAAAATACGGTATTATAAAAAAGATATTTATAATATCGAGTAACGTACCATATAAGCTTGTAGGAGAGATACACTCGCGGGACACCTTTTTTAATATTCCAACTACTTAACTTTAATTATTTATTTCTTGACAACTACAATATAGAACGACTTAAAAAAGCATGTAAAATAAACTTAGCCGTTCAGGCTAAGAAGAATAACTCGAAACGTAGTTATAAGAAGCTTGTTCTATTTATAACGTCCCATATTCTACTATAAACACGCAATCTAATGGCAGATGCGCCAGAGCCAATACTATCCCCTATTTATGAGAATAGACGCAGATCGAAAGAAAAATCTATTATCAAAAGAATCCTCAACCTATATGCGCGAACGTTTTTATCCGGCTTAATACGTTAAAAATATGGCGAATGTATTATTTACCTAACTCGTTACTATACGCGTCGGGGTTAAATAGGCGTCGAACTTAATACGACGGCAAAGAAAGCTGTAAACGAGTTTATATCTAAAAATCCATTACCAAAAAGTATTATATAAAGATTCAAATACATTTCGAAAGTAATTCGAGCTTGTTCGAGTTATAATCGTAAAATACGGTATCGTAAAAAAGAATATTTATAACTGTAACAAAATCAACGTCTTAATAAAACTTCTTATGCTATTGGGCATAACAATTATAAATATTAAAAAACGTAAAAGATTTAAATAAACGTCACAAAAAGTCGAGAATAAGTTGTACTTATATAAATTATTAATTCGCAAAATTAGGTTTTACCGTTATTTATTATTCTAATAGGGAAAGCTTAGCTTAATTTGTAGTATCGCGATAATTTACTAATATCCGATTAAAACGTCGGTATTAAATATAATAATTAAATAATACATGAATTAAGTTTAAAATAAACCTAATATTTTAATAAATATATTCTAACCCGTATAAAAAAGGAAACGTTTCTTAATTTTCGACGGTTACAGAAACTATTATTCAACAGAATTCGAATGATATTAAGTGAATAACGGTATTATAGCGCTTTGCATATTCCTTTTATTCTTTTTTCGGTTTTTCCCTTTTAACGTATCTTATTTCTCCGTTTTAAAGCGCGCTTACTTTTTTTCTATCGAAAATTCAATGCGACGTTATTATACTTACATTTCGAAAAAAATATTTCCTCGCCGGTTTTTACGAGGCATTCAAAGTTACCATAACGTCTGATAATATTAAATCCGGATTTACGAAAGTTGGACTTATTCTATTCGGTCCTAATAACGTTCTTTTCGAATTGGAAATTCAGGTTATACCTATACCGATCATCTTGCCGCTTACCTCCGCCGGTTTTATTTTGTTCCCCTTTTTACGAAAACCTGTAAAAATATCGGGAAAGTTACAAGATAAAAACGATATTTATAAAGAAAGATTAAAAATTACTAAGGTAATTCGCTAACAAAAATGGTCGAATCGGTTAATGTTTAACAAAAAGTAACTTGTTAGTTTTGTACGCAATTACTTTTCTTTAGAAAAAAACCGCCTAATTATACGAAACGAATCATATTTCAAGTAAACGTTAAAGGACCAAAAATAAATGTCTTTAGAAAGGAAAAATATTCACTATAAAAAATTAAGCCTTTTAATAGAAAAGGAAGAGTATAAGAAGAAAATGCACCTAATAACGGCTGAAGATAATTACCGTAAAAGAGTTAAGACGAAGGAACGGAAGTATGGCGTTTATAGTAAGCCCGGATATAATGCGCGTACTTGTAAGGCGGTTATAAATACGTCTAATAATAAAGAATCCGATTAATTTAAATTAATTCATCGTGTTATGGTTAATTAATTTAAATTTGTGGTTAAACAGTGCTAAAAAGTGTTCCGCAAACTTGTCTGTCCCGCGAGCGTGTCTGCTCCGCGAGCTTATCTGGTACGTTATAATAATTATAAATATTAAAAAACTTAAAGAATTTAAATAGATATATGAAAAGAAAGTCGGAAATAGGTCATAATTATATAGTTTATTAATTTATAAAATTAACCTTTATTATTATTTTTTACTTTAATCGAAAAGATTTACCTTAGGGTTTAATCCGGTAATAACTTATTATTAACTAAAAAAGAAATCAATATTAATTATAATAATTAAATAACAAACGAATTAAGGTTAAAATAAATTCAAGATTTCGAGAAATATATTCGAACGTGTCCGAAACGAACTAAACGTTTCTGAATTTTAAACGGCCACAAAATTTATCATTTAATAAACTTCGAAGAGTAGTACGCGAATAATAATATTATTACATTTTACATCTCTTTTATTTTCATTATTAGCTTTAACCTTTCGAGGTTTCTTAGTTTTTTCATTTTAAAGTGTATTTATTCGCTTTATATCAAAGGTTTAATACGACGTTGCCATATCATGACGGCTGGTCGGTTTAACTAACTATTAAATGTAATCGTATGATTTATATTCGGAACAGTTTTATGAGAAATTAAATAATAAAATGTACGATACTTACTCTAAAAAATAACAAATTATTAAATATAATCTAGGTAACCAAGTTATATTATAAGTTAATATTATCTATATTATTATAATAACGAACGTATATATCCTCGTTTTAACTAAAGGCGCTTCAACAGTTTAAGCTGTTAAGGTCGTTAAATCTTTAAGCTGTCTTAACCACTTAAAGAGCTTAAGATATTTGGCATATTAAGACTTTTAAGGCGGTTACGTAACTTTTTAACTTAGGTCGGGGTTAACTCGTTGGAAAATCCGACCGCTTATGGAAGAGCCAAGATGCTAAGTTATAATTTCTCCGTTTTCAGGATATTTATTTTTAAAAAGTATTTTGTTTAGCCTATAAGGTAAATAACTTCCTTTGCTTTAACGTCCCACACCTATGAACGGGACACACCTATAAGCGGGACACTTTTTTTAGCTATTCCAACAACACATCTTCAATTGCCCATTTCTTAACAACCACAATATGGAACGCCTTACAAAAAAAGCGAGAATAAACCTAGCCGTTCAGGCTAAAAAACGAAACCCGAAACTTAATTACAAAAAGCTTAGTTCTATCTATAAAGTTCCACCTTTTACTTTAAAAGTACGCGTTAACGGTAAATACGCCCGAACCGATATTATCCCTTTTTTTGCAAAGATTGACGCCGACCGAAGAAAAATCGATTATCAAACGAATCCTTAACCTAAATACGTAAGCGTTTCCTGTCCGGCTTTAGCACGTTAAAAATATGGCCAATATATTGCTTACCTAACGCGTTATGGAACGCGTTAAAATTAACTAGGCGTCGAAATTTATTAAACGGCAAAAAAAACTTTAAACGCGTTTAAATCGGAAGATCAATTATTAACGGATCTTATCCGAAAATCCAGAAACGTTTCGTAAGTAATTCGAACTTATTCGGGCTATAATCGCGAAGTACGGTATCGCAAAAAAGGATATTTATAACTTCGACGAACCTAAATTCTTAATAAAGCTTCTTATAATAACGGACATGGTAATTACTAATACCAAAAAACGTAAAAAACTTAAACAAACGTAATAAGGGAATAAAAAATGGGTTACAGTTATTTAGGCTATTAATTCCTAAGGTTAGGCTGTACCGTTATTTATTATTATAACGGGGAAAAATTATCTTAGGTTCTGGTACCGCGATAACCCATTACTAATAACCGATTAAAAAATCGTATTAAATAATAATGGCTAAACAATAAATAAATTAGGTTTAAAATAGATCCAGCATTTTAATAAATATACTCGAATGCGTACGAAAAGTTCGAAACATTTTTTTATCCTTAACGGCCACGAAAGTTATTATTTAATAAAATTCGAAAAATACTGCGCAAACCATAATATTATTACGCTTTATATGCCCGCGTATTTTTCGTATCGGCTTTAACTTTTTAACGTATCTTATTTTTATGTTTTAAAACGCGCTTATTCGCGGTACATCGAAAATTTAATACGACGTTATTATACCCACATTGCCAAAGAAGATTTTCTCGCCGGCTTTTACGACGCGTTTAAAATTGCTATGACGTCCGATAATATCAAATCCGGCTTCGCAAAAGCTGGTCTTATTCCATTCGATCCCAATAACGTTCTTTCCGAATTGGAGGTTCTTTCAGTTGTACCTACGCCGACCGTCTCCCTGCTAACTTCCGCCGGTTTCATTTTACCCCCCGCGAAAACCCTTAAAAATATCCGTAAAGTAACAAAATAAAAACAATACTTATAAAGAAAAATCAAGAATTATTAAGGTAGCTCGCCAACAAAAATACTTAAGTCGGCTAATCTTATAATAAAAGGTTATATGTTATTATTACATAAAACCGCTTTTCTTCGGGAAGAAAACGTCCAATTGCGCGAAACGAATCACATTTTAAGCAAACGTCGTAAAACCAAAAATAAACGTCTTTAAGAAGGAGGAACACTTACTATACAAAAGGGATAAGCTCTTCTGGCCCAAAAAGAAGGGGGTGGTAAAAAAATGCAGCCAACAGCAGCTGAAAAGGGTCGTCGTAAAAGGGTTAAGATCAAGGAACGGAAATATGGCGTCTGCGGCAAGCCTGGGCATAATACGCGTACTTATGTAAAAGTTATAAATACGTCTAGCGAAAAAGAATCCATTTGATTTTTATCAATGCGATATATTGTTCTTGAATTATTTGAATTTGTTATTACGAGGTGCCAAAAAGTGTCCCGCTCATAGGTGTGTCCCGTTCATAGGTGTGGGACGTTATATTTATTATGTCGGGTCGTATTAAAACGCTTCGTTTTTATAAACGTATTAACGTTTCCATTATTTTAAAGCGTATTAAACTTTTAATTTTGATATATCTTTTCGTTGCCGTTATAAAAAGAAAGGTATAAATTATAAGGTTACCCGTAATTTTGTAAAATGTGTACGGTACATCTATTATAGTAATCTTTATAACATCTTAGATTATTAAAAATAAAATACTAAAAACTTCTTAATAGAACGAATCGTTTAAAACTTAAAAGAATAAACCCGAACGACGTTACGGGTTATTACTAATAAACCTAACCGCCTGCAAAAATAAAGGTGGCTTTTCCGGCGCCGTGATATCGAAATACTTTATCGTGGGATTAAAGGTACGAAGGTTATGGAAACGTTTAACGTTTTAAAAACGCAATAAAAGAGATTAAAAGCTGAAATAGTTGTATCGGCCGTAAAAATAACTAATTAGCTTAGGGTTAATAATAACGACTAGTTAATTTCGTATAACGCGGTTTAAGGTGCTTTTATTAATACGTTTAAGGTTATTAATAAAGATTATTTATAAGACGCTGGATGCTTATAAAATTGTTAGCGGGTTCTTAAATACTTTCGAGATTTGAGTAACCTTTTCATTTAACCAGGTATTAGCTCAGTTCGTTTTTTCTGGATATATTTAGCATCCTTTTTACTTTATACGTTAATATATCTTTTTTACATTTATCACCCTTTACATTAATTTTGACCATATTTATTACCAACGGAGAGAGAAAAACCGAAAAAATTGAATAAACTTTGAATTTAAATAATACCTTCAATTAATAATTATTTCCTAAAATTGTCCTAACGATTTTATACAAGCCGATATATTTAAAATCAAATCTTTTATTTAGTTACCTTCTTAAAACGTTTTTAGTAATCAAGTAAACAAACCTTTTTCCTAGAATATTAATTCTTGAAATCTTCTTTTATTATAAGATCTATTCCTTTAATTACAGACGGATTTAAGCCTTATTTTTATGTATACGTATAATCAGTTAAAATATTTTAATATAAGAATCGCTTTAACAGTAATAAATCTTTCGTATATCTTTTTAAAAAAAGGTTTAACGTCCTACACAGATAAGCGAAACATACATATAAGCGAAACAGTTTTTTGGCATTCCGTAGCAACAAATTCAAATTACATAACCATAACACATTAAATCAATTCAAATTAATCGAATTCTTTTTCGCTAAACGTATTTACAACTTCTTTACAAGTACGCATATTATGCCCGGGCTTGCCGCAAACGCGACATTTCCGTTCCTTGGTTTTAACCCTTTTACGACGACCCCTTCCAGTTGTTGTTAGTTGTATTTTTTATTACCCCCTTTTTTTAGGCTAAAAAAGCCTGTCCCCTTTGTATAATAAGTGTTCCTTCTTTGTAAAAACGTTTACTTAAGATATGATTCGTTTCGCGTAATTAAGTAGCCTTTTCCCGAAAAAAAGCATTTTCTTACAAAAGTAATAAGTTGTTTTTAATTAAAAGATTAACCGATTTAATTATTTTATGGGCAAACGTTTTTAATGATTTTTAATTCTTTTTTTAAATAACGGTTTTATGTTATTATTTCGGAAATAATTTTAAGGGTTTTTATTAAAGGAAAAATGAAACCGGCAAAGATAAGCGAAGAAATAATCCACGTAAACATAATTAAAGGAACTTTTAATTCGGAAAAAACGATATTAGGATCGAATAAAACGAATCTAACTTTTTAAAAGCCGGATTTAATATTATCGGACGTTATAACAACTTTAAACGCGTCGTAAAGACCGGCGAAGAATTTTTTTTGGCGATATAGGTATGATAGCGTTGCATTAGGTTTTCGATATATCGCGAATAAGCGCGTTTTAAATAGAAAAATAAGATACGTTAAAAGGTTAAAACCGACACGAAAAATACGCGGGTACATAAAGCGTAATAATATCGTAATTGGCGTAATACCTTTCGAATTTTATCGAATAATAACTTTCGTAACCGTTAAGGATAAAAAAACCTTGAATTTCTTTCGTACGTTTTCGTATATGTTTATGAAAATATTAAACTTATTTTATATTTAATTTGTTTATTATTTAATTATTGAAATTAATATTAACTTTTTAATCGTTAAGTAATAAGTTATCGCGATATTAAGAATTAAAATAAGTTTCCTTCGTTAATATAATAAATGGCGGCAAAGCTTAACTTTGCGAATTAATAACCTAAATAATTATAACTTATTCCCGATTTTTTTATTACGTTTATTTAAATATTTTACTTTTTTTAATATTTATAATTACCATGCCGGATATTATTAAAGGTTTTATTAAAAAGCCCGTTTTATCGAAATTATAAATATCCTTTTTTACGATATAATATTTTGTAATTATAACCCGAACAAGGTCGAATTATTTACGAAATACTTTTAAACCTTCGTACCGTATCCTTTAAAAATCTATTTTTCGATTTAATTGCGTTTTAAGTTTGTTTTGCCGTCGAACGGAGTTCGACGCCTAGTTAACCCCGACGCGTATCGTAACGCGTTAGGTAAGCAATATATTAGCTATATCTTTAACGTATTAAAGCCGGACAGAAAACTTTCGCGTGTTTAGGACGAGAATTCGGTCGATAATCGATTTTCTTTCGGTCGGCGTCAATTTCTGCAAAGGAAGAATAATATCGGTTCGGGCGCATTTACCGTTAAAACGGTGTACTAAGGTAGAATATGGAACTTCATTAATAAAACCAAGCTTTCTATAATTAAGTTTTGGGTTTCGCTTTTTAGCCTGAAAGGCTAGGTTCATTTTCGGTTCTTTTATAAGGCGTTTTATAATGTTGGTGTAAAAAATGGACGATTGAAGATAGGTAGTTGAAATGGCTAAAAAGGTGTTTCGCTCATATATGTGTTTCGCTTATATATGTGTTTCGCTTATATGTTTGCGACGTTAATATAAAATTAAATTTGATATTTATTCAGTTCGTTTTAATATCTTCGTAAAGGTTAGTAATATAAATTAGTTCCGCGGTAAGTAACCTTTAAACTTAATGGTTTTGTGCGTAATTAATATAATACCGTAAGTAAGCTTTTAATATTCAGTTAATTCTTCCAGTTTATTCGTTTACTTAAAGTTGAATTATATTAAACAGCTTATAGATTTGGCATAATTACGCCATCAATCTTCCTAAAAACTAATATAAGTATTATTTTTATTTAAAGTAATTTCCGTCGATAATCCATATATTTCTAAAATGTACTTTAAATAGATCTAAGCCCATCGTTTTGTATCTGTATTTACGTTACATAGTGAAGTCTAGACAGAAATTAATAAATAAATTAACGATTATAGAGATGCTGTCGTAATATATCCCCGGAACTGGATTTCTTTTTCGATAATCACAACATAATAATAAAGTCGAAAATAATTAGATTTTGTGGTCGTTTTATGATTAGTAATAATTATAGTTCTCCGTATAGCTTATGTCGTCGAGTTCTTACCTTATTACCTATATAGCATTATCGTCGTATTCTTTTTAATGTTGATTTTATTTTAAATAAGAAAGAAATGCGTTATATTTTTTGTAATGAACTTTATAGATCCCTGGGTATTTTTAAAAGTAATGTCCGTCTATATTTCGTACTAATATTCTTTAATAAGTTTTTAAAACCTATATTTCCTCCATCTTTTAAATCCTGAATTAAGTTATCGTCAGATTCCTAGATTTTCTGGTATAAATCTAAGGGTACTGCTTTAATTATTACTATCTATTGTAAATATAAATGTCCTTTAGCGTAATGTTGAAAATCGAATAATTAACTTTAATTATCTTTCTTTCAGATCTAGAGTTTAGCTTAATAAGTTTGCTTCTTTTTTAATCTTTTTTTTCTTTTGCTAGATTATAATAAAGTTGCATTTTGTTAATTCCTTTACGTAACATAATTATCGTTCTATTACCTTTTAATGGTAGTAAAACGAATAAGGTTCTTCGAGTCCGTACATATCGTAATTCCTATAGTAATATAATGTACCAACCTTTTAAAACCTTTATCCTTAAATAAGTCCTTTTGAATCTTCTTTTAAGCCGCCAAAAATATAATTGTTAAACCTTCCTATCATTACTTAATCTTCATAGTTAATTAGACGAAAATTCTTCTATATCCAACAGTTAATCTGTTTTATTTTAAGTTTTTAATTTTATTTTCGCCCTTAGCTTTTTTTATTACTATTCTGAATATCTTCCTTACTCTTTTCTCGAATTCCTTATAACCGTTATAAATTATTATAATTACTGTAAAATTCTATTTAAAGAGGTTAATAACCTATTTACGAAAAACGGGCTTAAATTAAAGAACCGGGTTTCCGGTGAATTATCTTATAGCGAACAGAATTCGAAAGGCAAATATTATTATAACTTAATAATAGTTCCGTTAAAAAGGTGGGGTTTAGTAGGCTTCAAAACTTCTCCCGCGTCCTTACCGTACACTGTTCAAGCGGACTATACTATTTAAGCTAGCTAATGCAGTTAACTTAATTACGATAATTAAACGAGTTATTCTCTATCTACTTATTCGCCTAATTAGACTTTTTAAGCCTTTAATTAATTGCAGAGCTTTTTAAATATCTTAATAAATATAGACTTATTATTAAAGGTTATATAATAGCGCTAATAATCAATTTAGTTATTATAAAACCTTTTTATAAAAAAGGCTAGGTTAAATATCTTCCTTATCGAAGCTTATGATATTATCTTCTAAAACCTTGAAGGTTACTGTAAGGGCTGGCTGCTTACTGGATAACATTTTATCAAGAATATTACTTAAAGTTTAATAACGTTGCTAAATAAAAGCTTATAACGTACAACGGCTAGTCGGTTGACTTAACTATTAAATTTAGTCGTACGGTCTATGTTCGCCATAATATCGTAGGAAACTAAGCAATATGCGATAATTACGTTTGCTAATAATAAATTGTCGAAGATAATAAAGGTAACTAAATTATATTACGACCTGATGTTATTTATATTATAGGAATAACAAACGTATATATCCTGATTTCAACCTAAAACGTTTAAGCGGCTTAAGCTCTTAAAGTCATTAAGTCCTTTAAGCTTTTTAACGACTTGAAGAGCTTAAGATATCTAGCATATTAAGGCCTTTAAACCGGTTACGTAACTTTTTGGCTTAGGTTAGGGCTAACTCCTCTAAAAACCCGACAGTTTGTATAGGAGCCAAGATGTTAGATCATAATACATACTTATATCTCTCCCAAAAAACTTTCCTATCCATTTTTACGACAGGTTTAAAGTTACTATAACATCCGATAACATCCAGTCCGAATTTACGAAAGCTAGATTTATTTTATTCTGTCTTAATGACGTTTTATTCGAATTAAATATTTTTACGATTATACTTATACCGACCGTCTTACCGCTTACTTCCGGTCGTTTTATTGTTTTCTTTTTTACGACACCCCTTAAGATTATCCGAAAAGTAACGAAATAAGAAGGGTATTTACGAAGAAGACTACAAATTACTAAGATAGTGCGCTAATAAAAATAGTTAAATCGGTTAACCTTTTAATAAAAATTACTTTATTACTTTTATATGAAATTAGGTTTCTTTTCGAGAAAGACCGCTTAATTACGCAAAACCAATCATATCTTTAACAAACGTCGAAAGAACAAAAATAAACGTGTCTAAAAAAGGAACATTTATTATATAAAAGGGACAGGCTTTTCTGGCTAAGAAGAAAGTAAGTAGTAAAGAAATGCAGCTAATAACGCCTACAAATTTTACCTCAAAAGGGTTAAAACGAAGAAACGAAAATATACGGTTTACAGCAAGCTCGGACATAATAGGCGTACTTATAAAAGAAGCGGTAAACACGATTACTGAGAGAATGTGAATTAAATTAAATTAATTTAATATATTAAGGTTAATTAATTAGAAGTTATTATAGCGAAGGGCGAAAAATTAAACCGTTCGTTTGTTTGGACCGTGCGCTTATGTAGTACGTTAAGGTGTATATAAAAAGTGATTTTAATATTTTATATTTATTATATTATATACTTTAAAGAGTTATTTCATTGTAACGTCCCACATAGGCATTCGAGACGTAAAAGGACTCCGAACGGGCTTTGGGACATCTAATCTACCCACTTTAATTAACTTTCTTTAGCACTAACAATATAGAACGGTTTATGAAAGAAGTAAGAATGAACCTAGTCATTTAAGCTAAAAGATGAATCCCGAAACTTAATTATAAAACATTTAGTTTTATATATAGAGTTGCTAAAAATATTATATAAACAGTATAATAGTCCACCTTTTTAAAGCGATTATATATCTAAATCCCGAAAATTAACGGCGACCGAAAAGGAATCGATTATCGACCGAATCCTCAAGCTAAATGCATGAACGTTTCCTGTCCGGATTTAATACGTTAAAAATATAGCTAATATACTGCTTGAGTAACGCGTTACGGAACACGTCGGGATTAACTGAACGTCGAATTTTGTTCGCGGGTAAAAAAGCTTAAAACGCGTCTAAACCGAAAGACTGATTATTAACGGGTATTAGACGAGAAATTAGAAACGTTTCGTAAATAATTCGAATATATTCGAGTTATAATCGTAACAAATGATATCGTAAAAAGGGATATTCATAACCTTAACTAAATGAGCCTTTAAATACGGCTTCTTGTAATAACGAGCATAATGATTATAAATGTTAAAAAAAGCAAAACATTTAAATAAGCGAAATAAGAGAATCGGAAATAGGTTATAATTAAATAAGCTATTAATTCACAAAGTTAAACTTTGTTACTCTTTCTTATTTTAACGACAGAATTTACCTTAATTTCTAGTATTAAGAATACTTTTTATTATTCGACTAAGACTTCGGTATAAACTATAATAATTAAATCATTAACGAATAGAGTTTAAAAAAAATTAATATTTTAATAAGCATATACGAACACATACGAAAAGATCGTAACGTCTTCTTATCTTTAATAATTACGAAAGCTATCATTTAATCGAGTTCGAAATATATTACGCGAAAAACTACATTATTACGCTTTATATACCTATTTATTCCTCCTATTAACTATAACTTTTCGACGTATCCTATTCTTTCGTACTAAAACGTGTTTAGTCGCTTTATATCCAAATTTTCATACGACGTTACCATACTTATATGAGGAAGGAAAATTTCGTTTTAATATTCATAAAACGGTTAAGATTACTATGACGTCTAATAACATTAAATCCGAATTCACGAGAGCTGGACTAGTTCTATTTAATCCTAATAACGCCCTTTTCGAACGAGAAATTCCTCCGGTTACATCTATAACGACGGTTTCCCCGCTTATTTTTAGTAATTCTATTTCCTCGACCACGAAAACCTTTAAAGATATTCGTAAAGTAACAAAATAGCAACGTTATTTAGAAAATAATATTAAAAATAATCAAGTTAACTTGTTTTATAATCAAGGGTCATACATTACTTTTACATAATGCTACTTTTTTCAGAATGAAAACGTTTAATTACGCGAAACGAACCTGGTTGTAAAGAAACGTTAAAGAATTAAAAATAAACGTGTTTTAAAAAAGAGACATTTGGTATATAAAAGAACAAACCCTTCTAGTTGAAAAGAAAAGAGTGGTAAAGAAGTGCAGCTAATAACGGCTGAAGATAATCGTCGTAAAAAAGTCGAAACGAAGTAACGAAAGTGTAGCGTTTGCAGCAAGCCCGGACATAATACGCGTACTTATAAAGAAAGTATAAATACGTCTAACGAAAGAGAATCCGATTGAGTTGAATTTGTTGTCGGGACGTGCTCAAAAGCGTCTGGAATTTTTATCCGTCCCGAGTATTTATGTAGGACGATATACTGTTAATATTATAGAGCTCCATAAAAATTACAAGATATTTAAACACTTCTACTTTTAAAAGTTATATGTAGTATAATTGTTATTAAAAGCAAAGTATTAAATTATATATAAATATTTAACATTTAATACTTTTATATACACGGTTTATTAAAGTTTAAGAATATATTATATTTAAACTTTAAATAACTAAGTTCATCCATTAATAAATTAATAAATAAATACATTAATAAATTAAGAAATGAAGAATAAGTATTTAAAATAAGAAACTCTATAATAGCTTAGTTTCTGTATTACATAATATTAGTAATAATTTAATATATCTATTTATAAGCAGTTTAAATAGCGCTTTATTACGAAAAAGAATAAATATTACAGATGTTTTACTTAAATTATAGAGGGTATTATAGTCTTATATTTATAAAGAAATACATATATTACACATATATATAGTTAACTTAAGTTTAAGTAATTTTATATGTAAATAATTACCTAATATGTATGAAGTTCTTTAAGGAGAACGTACTTAACATAAATAATAATAGTTAATTATATTAAATTTTAATAACATAAGGTTAAAAGGCGCCATCTAATAACTGAATATTAAACGACCGACCCTATTAATATAAATGGCCCATCTCGCGGTATTAGGAAGTATTCAATGGAAGGAGATTAATATTAAAGTGGAGTAGGGTGCAGTATGGGTGCAGCTCTCCAGCTTTGCTGCAGCTCTGTTTCTAGCTGCTTCCATTCATTTCGCAGGTGGGCTCCAATGGAGCGACATCCAGTGGGTCGACGACGGTCTATAAAGTTCTGACCTGGCAACTTTTGTATGTAGTCTTCTAGAGAACCAAGGCACGCCCGACAATTCCTTTTCCTAAGCAACCAAACAAGATGTCCTACATACACCAGATTCGATAAGCCCCGTCCCAATTCAATATATTTAACCTTTAAAATTTATTTCATGACTAATTAATGCCCATCTTATGTTGGTACTTAATTATCGTTTATTTTATAATTCTTAACATCTTTATAAGAGAAAGTAACGCGGTAATTATTAAAAGCAAAGAATGTAGATTATAAAACGAGCTTAAATTACAGATTAAAGAGAATTTAAAAGCTGTAAGCCATTAACGAACGATTCATTATAATATAAATATAGATCAAAAAAATCTATAAATAAGCCTTAATAAGGAGAAAGAAGGGATATTCGGGACTACGCATTGTTTATACATTTAGTGGGATATATTCTAATAACTGATAATCGAATACTTGGAAAACGGACATAACACAGTTATGACGCTTCGTAGCTTACAATAAAAAATATATCAATCTTTTGTTAATACTTAAATTAAGGAGATTATTTATTAGTAAAGTAAGTAGTAATATTGGAAACCCTTTCGATAACTGGCCAAGTAATAGGCGATAATATTTACTTAAAAGGTAAGGGTTTATTTATTATTTATTATTTTGTTATAAAGCCTCAGAAGGATAAACAGGTACCGGATTTTAGTTACCTGAAATTTACCGAACGTACGTTAATCAAAAAAAGAACTAAATAAAAGCCGGAACCGAAGTTTTCGCCGAACAGCCAGGTCGAAATATTCATATTTATATTTAGTAGGTTATGCTATATAAACCTTTTATTATAAACGTTAAATAATTATACTATGATTCGGTGAACTTTTTTCGGTTACGAAAAGAAATTAAAAACAGAGATTTCGAGCTCTTTGTTAGAAAAATGTTGTTAAAACTTTAATATTTTAATTTGGCAATATTAAAAGCAATTTATAAAATTGCAATTTTAAGGCGATTAATTATGATTCAATTTTTACGTTAAATAAAAGCCTGGATATTGTAAAATAAAACCCGGAAACCTTGAGGTCCGGAAAGTAATCGGAATAATGGACGTTTTATACGTAATTATTATTATAAGTTCCTATTAGAGTTACGAAATATCTTGTTATATAAAAGTGTTAAGATAGACGGAATTAATAATATAGTGTATAAAGTAACGTCTAATATTACCTCATCGCACCTACCATCTCGTCGGAAACCTTTTTGACTATTAGAACTCCCTGCTGTTAATTGCTTGTTTCCTAACGCCAACATTATGGAACGCCTTAGAAAAAGATTAAAAGACTTTGATAATTTAAATTAAAAAACCTCGGAGACTAAATTTTGAACAATTTAGCCCTATATATTATATCCCTTAATCTATATTAAAACCTCGAATTAATGATAAACCGTCTCGAACTGGTATTACTTTTAATTTATAAAAGTTTAAACAGGTTACAAACAAAACCGATTATCGACCGCATTTTAGTTTTAATAAGTGAGAGCTTTTTATTCGGCTTTAATATATTAAAATTACGACGACTTTATTTTTAACCTCGAGTATTAGAGAACGCAGCGGAATTCATTAAGCTTTAAGATATATACGAAGGCAAAACAGATCTTGAAATCTATTCAAATCGAGTGATTAATTATTAAAACATATTGTACGAAAATATAAATTAGTTTAGTAAATAATTTAAATTTATTAGTGTTATGATGATAAAGTCCGGTATTATAAAATGGAATATTTATAATTCTAATAAAACCGACTTCTTAATAAAGCTTTGTATAATATCCGGTATAATGATTATAAATATTAAAAACTGTAAAGAATGTAAATGAAATAATCAGAAAATTAGGATAAAATTATAAATACATAAATTATTAATTTGTAATGTTAAGTTTTATTGTTATATATTAATTATAACGGAAAAGGTATACTGTAATCCTTAATATCGAAAATATCTATTATTACCCGATTAAAAGTTCGATATGAGTTATAATAATTAAATAACAAACAAGCTAAATTTAAAATAAATTTACTCTGTGAATAAGTATATACGAACGCGTAAGAAAAGATTAAAACGTTTTTTAATCCTCAACGATTATAAAAAGTATTAGTCGATTTAATTTATAAGGTATTATATAAATAAGTGTATTATTATACGTTATATATTTACTTATTTACTTTATCGATTTTAGCCTTTGAACGTATTTTCTCTTAGTATTAAAGTATGTTTATTTGTTTTATATTGCAAATTTAATAATATCTTATTATATTTATATCGCTCAAAAATTATTTCCTTTTTGGTTTGGCCGAAACGCTTAAGATTGCTATACTATCCGATAATATTCAACCTTGATTCGTAAAAGCTAAACTTAGTTTATTCGATTTTAATAACGTTTTTTCGAATTTAAATATTGCTTTTATTATACTCATAGCCATCGTTTTATCTCTTACTGCCGCCGATTTTATTCTTACCTCCCGGCCCACTCCCTTGAAGAATTTTAAACGTATCTTTAAGATAACGAAACGAAGACAGTATTGTTATAACCTAGCGGTCTTAGCTGCAACACAAACGGTCGGGTCTTCCAAAGGTCAGCCCCGACCCAAGCCAATAGGTCACGTGACGGGCTCAAAGAACTCAACGTGCCAAGCTCCTTAAGCTCCTTAAGCCGCCATACGGGCTTAAAGGGCTTAACGACCTTAAGAGTTTGAGCCGCTTAAGTACCTTAAGCCAAAAAGAGGATATATACGTTCGTTACCTTTATAGCTTAGATAGATTACCAACTTATAATATAACTTAGTTATCCAGATTACCTTTAATAATCTGCTATTATCAAACGTAATTATTATTTACCCTTATTCCTTAGTTTCTCACAATATTATTACCAATATAAACCGTACGACTAGGTTTAATAGTTGGTTAAACCTTTTAGCCGTTATACGTTATAAGCTTTTATTTAGTAATGTTATTAGATTCTAAGCAATACCTTTAACATTATGTCATCCAGCAAGCAGCCCGGCTTTAAGAAAACCTTTTAGATACCCGAAAATAACCCCATGGACTCCGATAATAAAAAGACTCGACCTAGTCTCTTTTAGGAAAAAGCCTTACGCCGACTTGATTAACTGACTAATGCGGTTCTATAAGTTACTAACGACAAGATCGAGCTTATTAATACCCTCGAGGAAACCTGCGACTAACTGGAGGCCCAGAAAATCGAATTAGCAAGATAAGCAAGCATAAAGCAACCCGATTAACCGGATCAGCCAGCATAACCTGCTTAGGCAACTTACGGCAAAAAAGCCGGAGAGGTCCTAAAGCCTACCAAGCCTACCCCTTTCGACGGAACTACTACCAAGTTATAACAGTTCCTTATAAAATGCCGTACTTACTTTAAGTACTTCCTAATCAAACTCGTAACGCTTACCTTTTAAGTTCAGTTCGATATAAAACAGTTAACCGGAAACGCGGCCATTTGGTTTGAGCTTACCCTTCGTAAGTGAGCTACCAAACCTCCCCAATAAAGACCCGCGGAAACCACAAACATCTACGGCGACTACGAAAGATTTAAGGAGGAATTAAGAAAGGTATTCGAAGTAGTAAACGAAAAGACCAAGGTTAAGAAAAATATTTAAGATTTAAAGCAAAAAGGATCGGCTTTTGGATACGGCAATTCCTTTATTTAATTAGTTTCGAACATTAACTAAAAACAAAAGGTATTAATAACCACATTCTGTAATAACCTAAAGGAAAAAGTACAGAAAAAACTATTTAAGAATAAACGCCCCGAAAAGTTAGTGGATTATATCGCCATGGCAGTCAAGATTAACGACTAACAGTATGCTTAAAGGGTTCGATATTCCAAGGAGTAACAGAATCACAAGCTAAGGCACCCCCCTAATAACGGCACGCTATAAGGAACCAACACTTCCTATGGAACAGCACTAGGACTTATGGAATTGGGCGTAATCCAGTAACGCAACCCGCGTAGCATCAAGTGCTTTAATTGTAACAAGATAGGACATAAGACCTTTTAATGTAAGGTACCAAAAGAATTACGACAAAACACCTAAATACCGGTTCCTTAGTGACCTTCTCGGAATAAGCAAAATAATAATAAATCGATTAACATGATCAGAATTAGGGATGACCATAATTCCCCTAAAGAAGTATAACAAGGATTATAAAAGGCGAAAAAGCTATTTTAAGTAGCTATTTAGGAATAACGAGCCTTTATCATAGGACCCATAGTAGCCTAATAGCTAAAGGAATACGACGGATAAATAAAAGCTGTTAAAGGACAAGTTACTTTTCCGTTCCCAGAAGAAACTGCGACAACGGTACGAGCAGCTAAAATTAAATACATAAATTAAAGAGTACTAAGGTTAGGACGAAAACCTGCTACCAAAATAGCCAAACCGGTACGGGAAACTTTATGCTATCCAGTACAAGGGTACTTATTATTTCAGATATATGGAAAAAAAAAACGGTACATCGAAAAACGACTTATACGAATGTATAACCTGGGATTTAATTTTTATAACGAAATCGGAAAAAAGCTTCGGGATTAACGATAATATAAACACCTAAAGGGATTTGCCTCGGAAAATACCGTTAACATCATTACAACAGCAATAAGCTGGCCCGAAGAAAAGAGTTGCCTTAACGAAAACCCTATATGCCATTACGGATAATACGATCATAAAATAAAAAAAATGAATCTACCAAACAATTATAAACGCATTACTGGAAGTAATTAATAATTTAAGCTTCCGTTTAACCTTTACAAATAACCTAGAAAAATGATAAGAAATCAAAAACGAAATAAAGAAGAAAAATAAAAACATAAGGTAATACGACGCCCAATTCCAAGTAAAACAGAAAAAGTAAAACGCCCCCGAACCAGAATACATTAATAAAAAAGATTTCTAGACTGAAGTCCTTTTACTCAAAGTAATTTTACGCCGGCAGGAAGGATAACTAAAGTACTTGCAAACCTTTAACATACAAAATCAGGAGCGTATTAAAGCGCTAAAAAACGAATTAAAAGACGGACGCCATCTATAAAAGAGCCGTAAGATAGTAAGACCCGGAAAGGCCAGAAGGAACTTCCTAAAAGGGCTTTAAACTCAACGATAGGAACCAAGAACGACCTTATTACCCTGCAAATACGAATTAGGACATACAGGTTTACCGCATTTATGGAGTGCAAAATAATAAAAGGTAACTATATCACGCCGGATATAGTTAACCGACTTCGATTACTATAAAAAAAACGATAGAACCCTACATCGCCGAGAATGTAAAAGGGTAAGCATTTACCTACGATAACGGAAAAATCAGCCGCGAAATTAATTACCTCGAAATCTTCGTTAATAAACGAAACTAGATAGCAAATTTCGATATCGTTCCCATAAGGAATTACGATATAATCCTCGGAAAACTATAACTATATTAATATAACCTTTTAATCGATTGGATAACTGGCTAAGTAAAATTCGCTTTATATCTATTTAATAAAGAAAAGCAATATATAAAAGGATCTTAACATTCGATTAAAGATAGTAACGAATACAGGCATAAAGATACGATACAAACCTTACCACCTATAAGAATAAAACATAAAAAAGAATAAAGGTACCATAAAAAAATACGACGTATTATTATGATTCTCAGAATAAAATTACGAAAAATAAATAATCATTTACAGTATCAACCATTAAAGCTAAAAACCATAGCCAATATACCTTTATAATACCATAAATATAAACGACTATTTCGAAAGGAATTCGAAACAAAATTACCAAAACATAACGAATAAAATTACGAAATAATCCTTAAAAAAGGGACAGCGACAGATTTTATCTAATTTACAACCTTAACGAAAGAAAATTATAGGCGCTACGTAAATATCTTAAAAACAAATTTCGGAAAGATTACATATAACGTTCCAGTTTATCAGCCGGATACCTCATGTTTTTCGTACTAAGGAAAAACGAGAAATTATACCTGGTTATCGACTATAAACAGTTAAACGATATTACTGTTAAAAACAGAATACCGTTACCTTTAATCAACGAAATAAAAGAACGCCTTTAAAAAGCGAATTAATTTATGAGACCAAATCTTAAGGAAAAATATAACCAAATCCGCATTAAACCAGGACATAAATAAACAATACCTTTTAAAACGAAATACGGATTTTTCTAATATTTCGTTATACTTTTCGGACTTACGAACGCATTAACAACCTTTTAAAAAATAGTTAATCATATACTTAAGATATACTTCAATATCTTCGTCATCTGTTACCTCGACGACATTCTCATTTACTTAAAAAACAAAAAGAAATATATGGAATACGTGTATACAGTTCTCTAGGCCTTATAAAATACTAAGCTTTTAGTTAATACGAAAGAAAGCTAATTCCTAACGCAAAAAGTGGAATATTTAAGATATATTATTACCGCAGAATACATTAAAATATATCCGAAGAAGATTACTACAGTACAAAAATAAAAAACGCCTACCATAATTTAAAACAATACGAGCCTTTTTCGGATTCGCTAATTAATATAAAAAGTTAACGCGGAATTTTAGCAAAACACGTATACCGTTATCTAACGTAACAACAAAAGGAAATAAGTTCCTTTAAATAATAAAAATAAAAACCGTTTTTTAAAAACTTAAAAATGCGATTATTAACAAGCCCATATTAATCATATACGAGTTAAACCGTCCAGTTAAGCTTAAAACCGACGCTTCGGATTAAGGCTTCAGCGTAATAACAAAATACCGCGATATTTAAAGTAACCTATACCTTATCACCTTTTATTTTTACAAATTAAAAGGAATAAAATTAAATTACGGCGTTCCCGATAAAAATTTCATAACTATTATTAAGGCCTTTCGAAAATTCAAACACTATCTTAAAACAAACTTCCACCAAATTAAGGTATATACCGACCACAAAAGCCTTACCCGCTTTACTACCACCAGAAAACTTACAAAACGACAACTACGCTACGCTAAAAAACTGGCAGAATACGACTTTATTATCATCTACCAAAAAGGATTAAAAAACGGTAAAGCAAACGCACTTAATCAAAAACCAGACTTCGAAAAAAAGGGAATTAAGGTTAACTATCAAATCTTTAACACCACGACAAAAAGATACCTACAACCACGACAAATAGCAACAATTAAAACAGCACCTCCTAATTTACATCAGAAAATCCAGGAATATAACAACGATTTACTTAAAAACTAAAAAACGGAAAAAATACAAATCCTAAAAAATACTAAAAAATATTAATACGAAATATATACGAACATTAATTATACGAATACATAAGGATCCACAAAACCCTAAAACGATTATAACGTACCTATTACATTCTCAAAATAAAATCAGTAACAAAGAAAATACGATAATAATACCATATCTGCAATAAAGCAAAGACTCGACGACACAAACCAGACGGAAAATTATAGCCTTTACCAATCGCAAAGCAACCATAGGATTTAGTATCTTTTGATTTTATTACCAAGCTTTTGTTATCAAAAAACACAATGACGGGCATATCTTACGATAATATCTTCGTAATTATTAACCGATTTACAGAATTCTCCTACTTTTTACCATATATTAAAGACATAAACGCAAAATAACTAATTTATATCTTTTTAAGACATATCTTAAGAATATACGAATTACTAACAGAAATTATTGTAAACAAAAGAATAACATTTATTTCGAAGTTTTGGCAACAACTTATGGTATAATTAGGCCTAAACCAGAAACTATTTAACGTATTTAAACCCTAAATAAACAGATAAACGGAAAAAGTTAACCCAATATTAAAAACCTACTCACGATATTATATTAACTAGAAGCAAAACAATTAAGTACAAATGCTACACGTTACCAAATTAGCCTATAACACCATCTAGCATAAAAACATTAAAATAATTCCAACAAACGCTAATTTGAGATTCATATTAACAATTTACAAAAATATACGCAAAAACCGTATTAACGTTAAAGCAACTTTTATATTAAAACAACTTAAATAATTACATACCGAAATAAAAATAGAACTTAAATTCGTACGTCACCAAATAAAGAAATACTATAACCAAAAAAGCTTAAAAAAACCAACCCTGAGGAGGAAAAGAGGGTTTACTTAATTACTAAAAATATCTAAACTAAACGACCAAACAAAAAACTTAACTTTAAATATATCGGACCATACAGAATTATTAAAAAAATCTCAGAAAATAATTACTAATTAAAGCTACCACCTAAAGTTAATCTTTATCCAATCTTTTACATTTCTTTACTTAGATTAACAGCAAATACGATTAAAGTTAATACAAAGTACAAAAGAAAAGCAGAAAAAAATATACTAACCTACGAAATAAAAAGGATTTTAAACATACGTAAAAAAATAAACTTACCGAATACCTAATCAAATAAAAAAACTACCCAAATTCCGAAAATACCTGGGAACCCACCAAAAACCTTATAAACGCCTAACGCCTATTAAGGAGCTTTTACCAGCAACGATAAAGGCGCCCTAGTTAATAGTCGACCAATTAATAAGTTTAAACCAGTCGAGCGGATCTACGACCTGGCTTAACGTAACCGCGGCAACCGCCGCCTTTAATTATTTTTGCTCCTTTTCTAAACGTTTAAATTCTTCCATGGCCTCCGCATCTTTTATACTACAACGAAGCATCTCGATACCCTAACGACGAAAAAGCTGTTTTTATTTCTACAAATGATCGAGTTTATTAATAGCAGCCCGTAATATTTCTCGAACCTACTCCTTTTCACGTTCTAAACGATCCTCTTTATTTAAAAGTTTTTAATACTCCGTCTCCGAAAGCCCAAAAATATTATAAAAGCTATCATAACGAACGCACCGCGCGCACTTTACGGAATCACGGGCGACCTTATAATCCATACCTTCCTTTTCGCAACGAAAACAAAAAGGCATATTAAAGCTAAGACATTTAATACGCTCTAAAAGAACGAAAGCGTTAATACGCTGGCGAAAACGACGTTTTTCAATTCGACCCGACATAATAAATATAAAAAAGGGAAAGTTATTTACTAAAAGTTAATAAACAATAATTAATTTTTAAGGGCAAAAATCCTAAAAAGGAAAAATCGTATTATAACCTAACGGTCTTAGCTGCAACACAAACGGTCGGGTCTTCCAAAGGTCAGCCCCGACCCAAGCCAATAAGTCACGTAACGGGCTCAAAAAACTCAACGTACCAAACTCCTTAAACTCCTTAAGCCGCTATACTGGCTTAAAGGGTTTAACGACCTTAAGAGTTTAAGCCGCTTAAGCACCTTAAGCTAAAATGAGGATATATACGTTCGTTACCTTCATAACTTATATAGATCACCAGCTTATAATATAACTTGGTTACCTAAATTACCTTTAATAATCTGCTATTACCAAGCGTAACTATTGTTTACCCCCATTGCTCAGTTTCCCACGACACTACTGCCAACATAAACCGTACGACTAGGTTTAATAGTTGGTTAAACCCCTTAGCCGTCACAGTCATTTACAAAAGGAAATTAAAGACTATCGCGGTAGTTTGTCTTTAAAAATCTATGAATCGGTTAAGCTTTTAAATAAAAGTTATTTTGCTTAAATAAAAGGTTCTTTTATCCGCCACTAACCATATCTTAAATCCACGTTTTTAAAAAAGAGGAATATTTATTATATAAAAATGATATGTGTTTCTAGTCGTACAGGAAAGTAATAATAAAAACATACTATTAATAACGGTTAAGAATAGGAGCCGTAAAAGATTTAAAAGAAAAAAACGCAAACGTAACGTTTACAGTAAGCCCGGATATAATACGCGTATTCATAAAGATGCTATAAAGACGTTCAGTGATAAAGAATCCGATTGGTTTAAATTAATTAATTGCGTTATAATAGTTTTTTTTTAAATTTGTTATCGTAAGGTGTTAAAAGGTATCCGACGAAGTGGTCTGTCCGAGGAGGTGGTGTGGGACATTAATGCATTATTAAGACGTATGGAAAAAAGCAAATAAAAATTCCTCGTTTTCTGCTAAAAGTAAAAATAAGGGTAAAAGATTTTAAAAAGTAGGGACAGATTAAACGTAGCACTTAAATGTAATAAAAGTCGAGGGCGTCTTTAAATTAGGAAACGGGATAATTGTTCATGTAATTTTAACTAAACTAAAGTCATACAATCTAATATATCTAATTCCTGAAGAGACTTATTAAACATCTATATTGCTAAACGCTAAACGACAAAGCTTTATTTATACAGTAAAAGGTAATGCAAAGTTCTATTATGCCGGTTGTCTAGAATTTAATATTCAAAAGCGATATATAAAACTTTATCAGTGATAATAATGATTTCTATGATATCCAAAACATAGTCTTAAAAGAAAAACCCGAAACAAATATATATATTTGACCGGTTTAGGTAAAGGATTAGAGAAGGGTTAAAATAAAATTAACTGGTAAAGGCAAGGCATTTATTAAAAAGAACGTATAAAATATAACGGTATAGGTACTTATAGATACTAGGGCCCAGGTTAATTCGGTAAATAGAAGATTCATAAAGACCTTTAATTTTTTATAATCTTTTATGGATATTCCGGGTTTCAATAGCATCGCTGATGCGAATACTGAGTATTATAAAGTTTGTAAGATTTCTCTTAACGTAATAAATAGTAATCAGACCCCCAAAAGATTCAAGTAAATATATTTCGCGATATGTTAAAATTTGAAAAGGTTCGATCTTTTATTATTTCAACCTAAAATAAATAGATTAAGAATCAAATTAGAAAACATTAGATCTAAACAGGTATGTAGGTGGCTTTAAAGGTTCGATAGATAAAAAATAGCCAATTTAACGTTTATTTAGAAACAGGTTTATATTGTCAATTTAAAAGATCTAGCCGCTATGTTTGATATTCTAGAATTTCTACGAACATTATACTAACAAATGATAGAATTAACGAATTATTTAAAGCTTTTTATCAAATATATTTTATAGCCGTTAATAGAAAAACTTCTTAGATATGTTAAATGTAAAATGTCCGATAAACCTGATTTTGAGGAGAATATGTTTACTTAGGCCTATTTCTTTTTATCGAAAGTGTAATAAAAAGCGTTAAAGAAGTTCATACGCCAGAATTAAGTATATAAAGAACACGTTACTTAAAATAAATATAAGAACATTAATATCATTCTTAATTAAAAACACGGCACCTTTTAAGTAAACGTTAATTGTAAAGTGTTAAACTAACTTCCGATTAAAACGCGGCAATTTTTAGTGTTAAAGTAGAATGTTATGAACCGACTATAATTTATTAAGGTATTTTAAAAACTTGACTTTAACGATATTAATTATCATATTATAAATAAAAAAGCTGATAAGCAGAAAATCGCGTGCCGAACGGGTTATAATTAATAGGAATATATAATTATATTGTTTAGTCTTGTTAATGCGTTAACTCTGTTTTAAAGGTATATGTATCAAATATTAATTAATTTTATAGATTATATTTATGCAATATATCTTAATAATATCGTCTTTTATTCAGATATTAAAAGCTATACCTGATGTGTTTTCATTAGTTTATAAACGGCTGGTATAATATTAGTTATTTGCAAAAGTAACTAAAGGCGATTTTTTAAAGGATTGAGCCTTAAAATTCGAAATTAATACCGGCGGCCTAAAAATGAACCGCTTAAGAATTGACGTTATAAAGGCGCAACTGTAATTAAAGTTAATTCGGAATATTTAAGTTCCTTTTGAAGACTTGCAAATTTTCACGAAAAGTTTATCACGTATTACTTGAGTGTTTTTAAGCATATAATAGACTTAATAAAAGAAACGTCAGTCAAAGGTTAAAAAGCGAAGTTCTACTACCTTAAACAGATTCGAAGCCGGGTTTTTAATTAATAAACATATTTCGATGTTAAATTACATGTTTTAACGAAATTTATAAGGTAATAAAAGTTACTAAGAATTATCAAGAGCTTAAAATAATAAAGGTGATGTTTTAAAATATTTTAAAAATGTGTTTTAATATTTATCGATTTTATAGCGTTAAAAATATAGTAAAGGTATTAAGGCGTAACCTTATAAAAAGGTCAACATAATATGTTTGCCGTTTTACGTAATCATATTCTAAGACTTAATACTGCGCGGGCGCCGTTAGGTTAAGAGATAGACTATTTAATCTCCGAGAGTATATATTAAAAACAATTAAATACAGAAGTCCTATTGTATATTATTTAAGAAGTTCAAACTTAATAATAAAATGTGGGAAAACCGCCGAAAGAAAAAAAAAATATATTAAGGGCTTTAAAGAGTTTTAAAAACGTAAGATATTTAATAAACCTAACATAAAATTTGGGTGCCATAAAACTTCCTTTTTATAAGGGTTTTCAAATAGATTTTAGATAATAAACATTTAAGGCATTATAGACGGAATAAAATAAATAAAACCCTTCTGTAATATAATTATAAAAGGTTCTCGAAAAAAGGAGAAAGGTAAAAACTTGGGTACTTTTCAGATTTATTATTTATATATCATAATATAAGCCTACATTACGACGGCAATATAATTAATGGTTTAACAACAGCAGTCGTAAACTGTAACCGTATTTATCATTATATTTCGCAAAGTTTAATCAGAACCAAAGTAATCTAGAAGTTATTATCTATCTTTAAGGCGTTTTACGTATTGAAGAAAAACAGTTTTTTAAAAACTAAAGGGCGTTATAGTTAAAGGTTCTTTAATAAATTTACAATGAGGTTCATAGGCTTTAAATAAATATGATGAGTGTTATAAAGCTAATATAAATAACCGGACGTTAAACCAGAACAAAGGAATGATATTTCAATTTTTAAGGAAGTTTTATATTGTCAGAATAAATTCGTAATTTCGTTATAAGGCGTTTTACGGAAGCAATTAGTTAATAAATATTACGATAACCCGATATCAGGCTATAGAAAAGATGTGCGTTAATTGAAATTAATACGATAATGATTTTACTAATAAAATATAACAAATAATCTCCGAGCGTGTACTAAGAAATTTTCAAATTGTTACAGGGTGACAAAGCCGCCTTTGAAGTAATATATAAAATTATAATCCATTTTATTATTTTCGCTATGTTTTTAAAAAGTTGTGTGAAACTTTATTATAAAAGTTTATACAGGATTAAATCTCAAGGGATTAAATTATATCCTAGTATTCGATATTATCTATATTTTACGAGGTTTATTTTACATTGCTGAACCGTTAAAACTATAATATGAACTAAACCAAGGGAATTAATCTATTTTAAAATACATTATACATTTAAAACCCCGGCCAGAATTATTAACAGTAAAGATAAGCTATTATTAAATTAATCTTAAGTATAATCCTAATAAAGACGACACATTAGATATCCGATATAGACCATATATTATTAATCAGGCGAGAAATAAACTTCGTATAAGAATTAGATATTTAAATATTATTTTCGTAATAACGTATATAACTACTAAAATAACTAAAAACCGTTATTAGCAGGCGCTAGATTTATATTCAATAACGCCCGAGACGTATTTACCGCGAACTTTCTATTCGAGCTATTATATAACTATTACTTAAAGTTTAAAAAATACTTTTCATAAAGGTTTACGGATAAATACAAAGGATAAAAGAAAGGTTTGAAAAGGTAACGGCCGTCCACTGAATAATGTATAAGTGTTAAAAAGAAGCGGCAACAATTAAAAAGAAATATTACGATTAATATTACATATTAATCAAGTTTCAGCCGTGATAATAATTAAACTTATTAAAAAACGACTTCTAATTTAAAAACAAAAAGCTTCCGTTTTAGTTATATCAAGAAAATAATTTACAAGTACATAAGCATTACAGCGTATAAAGTAACCTTGTTAGAAATCAACAGATATATAACGTTCTAGTAAGAGGTCGCTTAAAATATTAATACGACCGGAAATCAATCGGAATATAGACGATATTATTTAACTAAAGAAACAGATAAAAGAAAGAAGTAATTAAGAATATTATTCTTCATAAAAGTAATGAGGGGTAACGAGAATACAATATTAAATAAAGGTTTTAGCTTTTAAATATAATACCTAGGAACTTTAAAAATATTCCGTTCATACTTTAAATATATTATAACGATAAAAAAGAATGTCATAGAGGTAAAAAAGAAATAAAACGATTTAGCAAATAACGATTAGTTATGAACTGGTTACGGATGAGCCATAAATCGATTATTATTACTAAATTATTAATAATATTAATATGAGTTATTATTCAAATTACTTAATAAACTATAACCGTCTGAATGTTATTAAATATAAATAACTAAAAGCAATAAAAGCAGTTAAACTGAAAATATTTATAGCCGGTAACTTGTGATATAAAAAGGATTTTATATTCGGAAAATAACACGAAGACGGTTAGATAATAATGAAATTTGAATATATATCAAAAGCCCACCGTTAATTATTAAGTTATATAATTATATTTGTTAGAAAACTAATGATTTTAAATTAGCGTCTTTTAGTTTTACTAAAAGTAACCTGAAAGAGGTCAACCGACTAGCTAATTTCCGGATTGTTAACGACCGTACTGATAACGCCCGTCTTTTCGTTCATAATAAACGGTGTATTTACGTTTGTCTTGAACATAACTAGTATTCGATAATTCGAAGTTCCACGGTAAGGACATAGGCTAAAATAATTTAAGAAAAATAATAAAGAAATTAAGTAAAATCGTTAAAAAAACGACCGAAAATTAATAGGAAACAGGTTCAGGTTTAGAAACTAGTAACAAACTTAATTAATATCAATAAACTTACTAAAAGTTTAAATTTAAGATAAGTAAATAAATCCCATAGTGTTAAAGTGTTATAATCAAACAATTTTAGCTCTTATATAAACAGTCGGGTGTTTAAAAGAGTTAACCACGACCTAAGCTAAGAGGTCACGTAACCGGCTTAAAGGCCTTAAGGTACTAACCACCTTAAGCCCCTTGAGTCGTTGAGAAGATTTAAAGGATTTACCTATTTTAAAGGCTTAAGCCGCTTAAGCGCCTGAAAGTAAAACAGGGATATATACGTTCTTTATTATTATAATATAAATAATATTAGTTTATACTATAATGTAGTTACCAAAGTTACTTTTAATAATTTATTATTATTAAACGTCACTATCGTATACGTTATTTCGTAATCCCTACGGTATTATTATTAATATATGCCGTATAATTAGATTTAATAGTTTGTTAAACTTTTTAGGCGTTTCACGTTATAAGCTTTCGATTTGTAAATAGTTAAACTTGAATCAATATTTCCATATTATGTTTATTAGCAAAGAACCTGTAACTGCGTTTAGGAAGTTTATTTTTGAGAAACTGAAAGATACCGTAATAGTTATAATTTAAAAGAATCCCGGAATTATATAAAGCAAATATATAATACAATGGATAATTTAGTATAACAGCTAAACAAATGATTAAAGCTTTAAAGCGTTTCGATAATAACGAAAATATGTAACCTTTGTTAATATAAGTTGAGTTTTATTTTTATTTTTACTGGAATTTACAGTTGACGAAGCCGATAAGATTATTACTATCGCCGGCAGCAATTAAAAAAGATGCCTTAAGATAGTTTAAACGTATTTGACGAAATTACCTGGAAAAAGTAAAAGATGATTTATAGAAATATTAACAAACTGTTCGAATATTACACTTATTTCGAATAAAAAGTTAAAGATATATACGGGAACTTTAACGAAAAATGAAAAACCGCAGCGGATATTGTTTACCTTTTTAAAAGACCTAGTATTAAGGTATGCCGCATTATTTAACTAAATATTACTACGTACCGAATGGATAAATACGGAAACTATGACGGAAACATTTTATTAATGCATAAAGGACACTGCTAAGGATAAAATAATTAGTATTAAAACACCGGTTACTTTTGACAAATATGTTAATGAAGTAATTAAAATCGATAACCGGTAATATAAACGATGGATATAAAATAGGAGATATTATTTTTTTTAAATCCAGATACGTAAAAAGTAACCCGCAAATAAAAAAAGGATACCGCCTTTAAATTTTACGAAACGATACTAGGATTTAAGGAATTACGAGTAATGTAATAACGCGACTTCAGTATCATTAAATATAATAACTATAATGACATAAAATATAAATACTATGAATATAAAAGATTTAGGAAATAACAATAAAATATCTAAACACCGGTTCCTTAAAAGCCGCCTTGAGATAATAAAAATAATAATAAATCGACTAATATGCTCAGGATTAAAACGGATTATATTATTTTTAAAATAATATAATAAAAGCTATAAGAAATAAAAAGGTTGACCTAAGTAACTATCCAAGAACGATAAGCTCTTATTATAAGACCTACGGTAACTTAAAGGCCGAAAGAATACGACGGATAAATGGAATTTATAAAGGATAAGTTATTATTTCGTTTTTAAGAAAAACGATAATAATAGTAAAAATAGTTAGAATTAAATATATTGGTTAAAGAGCTCTAAGATTGAAACGAGGCCTCATTATTACGATAGCCAGGTCGATATAGCAAATTTTACGTTACTTATTATAAGGGTATTTATTGCTTTAGATATATGAGGAAATAGTAATATATTAAGAAAAATATCAAACGGATATATAAGTAAGGATTTAATTTTTAATATGCGATGAGAAGGGATTTTAGAGATTAAATATGGTATAAATATTTAAGAACATATGCCATATACGACACCATCGATGTTATTACAATGGTAACAAATTGACCGGAAGAAGAGAGTTGCCGTAAGAAAGATCTTTTATATATTTAAAAAGAATATAACTACTAAATATCGGAAAAATAAATTTAAAGAACTATTAAAAAGTATTACCAAAAAGCCATTACGGATATAAGTTTTGAATGGGCATTTATAAGAACCTAATCAAAAAGAAAACCTTATATAAAGGAATACGATAGTTTATTAGCAAAAGCTTTTAACCGAATGTATTAATACAGAAGATATTGAGAAAATAATTATCATATTAACAATGAAAGTTGATTAATAATAAACTAATAATCGGGAAAGGGAATTTATGCGATAAAACTAATTAAAAGATAGACTTAAATGGGTTGGGAAAAGACAGAATCGAAGTATTAAAGGGAAAAGTTATTAATCTTAAAAACGATAGAATTAATACGATACAAGGATGTTGAGATTGGAAGTTACTTTCCCACGATAAAGAAAGTATTTAGAATAATTATACGCCTTAGAGTGATAAAATTAAAAGCGTATTAAGACGTTAAAAGAGAATTTAAAAAACGGACACCGCTTATAAAAAGGCCGTAAGACGGTAAGACTTAAAGAAGCCGGCCAAGATTTTCCAAAAGGTCTTTAAATGCGATAGTAAAAGCTGGGAACAACCTTATTATCCTGCAAATACGAATTGGGACATAATAATTAACCATATTTATAGATTACAGAATAATAAGAAATAATTATATTATACGAAATATAATTAATAGACACAAATTATTATGAATGGAAAAGATAAGACATTATATGGTTAAGAACATTAAATGTTAGGAATTCATTTCTGATAATAAGAAAGGTTATTCGTAACATTAAGTATGTTAAGATATTTATTAAAAATAAAATCAGAGAACAAACTTTAATACCGTCCGAATAAGAAATGAGAATATAATCATCTGAGAATTACGTTTATATTAATATACCCTTTTTTCAAATAAATAATTAATCAAGTAAAGTTTATTTTATATTTTTTTAATAAAAATAAAGAAGGTAAGAAAAGGTTTTAATACTCGATTAATGACGGCGACGAATATAAGTATAGTGACATAATACAGACTTTATTATTTATATGAATACAATATCTAAGAATATAAGGGCACTATAAAGAAAGGACGTATCATCGTTATTATTAGAATAACTTTATAAAATACAAATGACTCTTTCTAACATCAACCTTTGAAGCTAGAAAGATTAGCTAATATATTTCTGTAGTATTATAAATACGAACGATTATTTCGAAAAAAGATAGAAGCGAAATTACTATAAGAAAACGAATAGATTTACGAGATAGTTTTAAAAAAAGGAATAGTAATTAAATCTTATCCAATTTATACTTTTAACGAAATAAAACTATAAGCATTTCGTAAATATCTCTAAAATAAACTTAAAAAAGGTTATACATGACGCACCAGCTTATTAACTAAATATTCTATAGTTTTTGTACTAAGAAAGAACGGATAGTGACGGTTAAGTATCCATTTTAAATTACTGAACGATATTATAGTTAAAGATAGAACGTTATTGTCCATAAATAAAGAGATAAAAGATCGGTGGTATAGAATTAAGAGGTTTATAAGCTTAAATTTAAAAATGGATATAATTAAATGCGTATCAAACTAAAATACGAATAGAAAATAACGTTTAAAATAAAGTACAGATGTGACGGCTGGTCGGTTTAAGCAACTATTAAACCCAAGTCGTACAGTTTATGTTGGCAGTAATCTCTTGAGAAAGTAAGCAATAACGTATGCAATAATTACTTTGAGTAATAGCAAATTGCCAAAGGTAATCTGGGTAACCAAGTTATATTATAAGCTAATAATTTATTTAAATTATGGAAGATAACGAATGTATATATCCTTATTCTAACTCGAGGTATTTCAGCGGCTTAAACCCTTACGGCCTTAAAGACCTTTAAGCTTTTCGTAATACCTTAAAAAGCTTGAGGTATTTAATACTATAAAAGCTTTAAGCCGGTGACGTAACCTTTTAACTTAAGTCGGAATTAATTTCTTAAGGATCCGACCGTTTATGTTGCAGCTAAAAGCGTTAAATCATAATACGATTTTCGTTTTCCGGATTTTTTATCCTTAAAGACTAATTATATGTTCGTTAATTCTGGTAAATAACTTTTCCTTTTTTCATATTTATTATGTCGTATCGTATTAAAAAACGTCGTTTTTGTTAGCGCATTAACGTTTTAATTATTTTAAAACGTATTAAACATTTTAGTTTCGACATACCTTTTTATTCGCGTTACGAAAAGGAAGGTATAAATTATAAAGTTAGGTACAATTCCGCGATGTATATACGCTACGTCCGTTATGGTAATTCTTACGATATCTTTAGGCGATACGAAATAAGATACCAAAGGCTTCGTCATAAAAAGGACTATTTGGAACCTAAAGAGAAATTAAAAGAAGAATAAAAACAAAATAAGAAAAAAATAACACAAAATAAAGAAAAAGAATAAGGAAAAATTAAAAATGAAAAGAAATAAAAGAAAACAGAAATTAAAATAAGGCTGGAAAAAGAATAGAAATAAAATAGAAATAAGAATACAAATAAAGGGAAATTAAGAATATTAAAGATAAATTAAAAAGAAATTAAAAAAGAATTAAAAATAATAATAGAAATAAAAATAAATAAAAGACATCGGGAAACGTTACAAGCCGCTGCCAACTGACTTAACCGTCTGCAAAAATAAAAGAGGCTCCTTCGTCGTCGGGGTAACGACATGCTTCGTCGTAATATTAAGGGTGCGAAAATTACGGAAAAGTTTAAGCGCTTAAAAAAAAGAAAAACAGGTTAAAAGCTAATGTAGTTACGTGGGCCGCAGGCGTGGTCAATTAGCTTAAGGTTAATAACAACGATTAGCTAATCCCGGATGGCGCGGTTTAAGATATTTTTATTAATACTTCCGATGTTATTAATGGAAAACTGTTAAAAAGCGGTAGGTGCTTATAAGATTATTGGCAAATTCCTAGGTATTTTCGGAATTTAAGTAGTTTTTCCATTTAACCAAGTATTCAGTAAGTTCTGTTTTTCTTTTTATATTTAAAACTTTCTTTCTTTAATATGTTAATACTTTTTCTAACTTTTTTTCGTGCCTTATGTTAACTTAAATGGTATCCACTGCTAATTCGGGTAAGAAAATATAAAAAACTATATAAAGTCTAACTTAAGTAGTAATTCTAATTCATAATTATTTTTTAAGATTTCCTTAGTAATTTTATACAAGTCGATATATTCAAAATCAAGTTTTTGATTTAATCGGTTAATTTAAATGTGTTTAATAATTTAAAAAATCGTTATTTTCAGCGGAACTTTTAATCCTCTTAACCCTTCTTGTTGATAATATCTTTTTATTTAATCCCGTATAAATTCGAGTTCCGTTTTTATTTTTACTTATTAGTATTTAAGTTATTTTCTTATAAAAATTACTTTAACGTTAATTAGTCCTTTATTATATACGTTTTTACAAATTTCTGATATAAAACCAGAGTTAATATTTGCTAGAATCGTCTTAATACTTTCGTAATAACTGGTATTGTAAGTTAATTGTGCCATAGATAACCTGTATACCGAATCGATTTATTTATAATCATAATATCACAAGTATATTTTTAATATTTAATAAATTCCTTTTTAGTTTATCGGTTTCTTTTAAATTTAAATACGTTGGATACTTCATAATATAAGCCCAATTATATTATGAGTTCTTGTCAAAATTTAAAAGTAAACATTGTTCCTTTATTTGAAATATTTTCTATTTGTACCCCATATACTTGTATAATATATTTTAAAAAGATGTAAGCTAATTATTTTGTATGCGTATCCTTATTATGTAATAGAAAATAAAGAATTTATTAAATGGTTTAACGATTACAAAAATGCTGTTACAATATACACCCGTAACTGGGTATTCGAATAACGAAAACTAAATAATAAAGTCGAAAACAACTAAATCCCATAATCGTTTTATAACTAATAATAATTATAGTACTCCGTATAGTCTATATCGTTAAACCTTTGCCTTATTATATATCTAACATTATTATCGTGCTTTCCTTTTTATTAATTTTATTTTAAGAAAAGAATAAGTACGTTATAATCGTTTTAAGGTTTTGTAAATCTCTAGGTACCCGTATAACTGATATTCGTATATATCTCGTACTAATATCTTTTAATATGTTTTAAAACTTATATTTTTTAAAACCCTACATTCTTTCCATTTCCTGAATTTGAAACAAGTTATCATTATATTTTTAAATGTTTTAAGGTAACTTAAAAGGTGCTATTTTAATCCTTGCTATTTATCGTGGTTATAAGTATCCTTCTGGCATAATATCAAAGATTTAGTATTTAACTTTAATTACTTTCTTTTTTATGTTTAGTCTTCGATTAAATATATTTGCTTTATTATTTTCCGATCTTTTTTAGTAAATAATGAAAAGGTCGTACTTTGCTAATTTTTCGACGTAACGTAATTATCGTCCTGTTACTTCTTTAATGGTAATAAAGTCAGTGAAACTTTTATAATCCGGATATACGTTAATTGAATAAAGGTTTCCCTTAAGATAATATCTGAATTTTCGAAAAACCGTTACGATAAATATAAAATTTTTATCGGAAATGCCAGAATTTAACTTTACTGCCTTTAACTTAAAAGAATAAAAGGCGATAAAATATAAGTTACTTTAATTATTACGGTATCCGGTTATTACGCTCAAAACGTTATTCAAAGCGTCGGTTTTAAGCTTAACTAAACGGTTTAGGTCGTATATAATTCGTATTACTTGGCTGGTAATTACGTTGTTAATTTTCTAATAAGCTTGTTCCGTCCTAATTATCTAAAGGAATTTATTTTCTTTCCTCTTAAGTTCGATAATAATATAGTTATTTATGTAACGAACCTGTCATATATTCACCTGGAGGTATGAGCAGTATCCGAAAAAGGGTCTTGATTTGCAGGTACCAATAGGGCGAAGGATGATTTACTAACGGTCTGTTCGTTAAAGAAATTTAAAGACTTTTCTTACAGTAAAGAACGACTGCCTCTGGCTATAGGCTTAGATTGATAACTAAAAAAGCGAAAACTAAGTAACGTACTACATAAGCGAAGCGAATGCACAAGCGAAGCGAATGGATTTTGGCACCTCGCAACAATCAATCCAAATAACTCAACCGCAACATATCCAATTA